>OZ020308.1:17789150-17985568 GCA_963971305.1 Arcuatula senhousia | reverse complement strand
TTAACTCTAAACATTAAAATAGTGTTTCAAAATTCAAAATTCAGTATACCTCATTACTGTTGATTTCTTTCGCAATTTTGAACTGAAATTATTCATTTGAAACCTTATATTATAAATTATCAAAGGTAAATTAGGAGCTTACATTTGGGGTAAAAATTTGCTTCACATTGTAAACTAAAACATTAAAATAGGGCATCTAATGGGACATTAAATGATACATGATATTCATCAATAGTCAAATATATTTGTAGTCTATACTGTATTTACTACACATCTATATAGAGAAAGAAAAGAAATGAGTTATGTTTCTTAGATCAGAAAACTTTATCATTTTCAAATTAAGTGGCAAATCTTCAATAATGTTTTTTTTTCAGATCATCCTGAATATTGAACTTGACCTGTATTTTATTGTACTCAACAGCTGTGCAAAATATCATTTACATCCTTTGACGCGTTTTCAAGTGATCATTCGAAAACCTTCGGGGGACGGACGGACAGACACTGAGAGAAACTGAGAAACATAATACCTCGCCACTACGTGTGGCGGGGTATAAAAATTAATTTTGTATTAGGAAGAACACACTATGTAAAACTGCAGATTCATTGATTACGTTTTGTACTTTTTGTCATTTATATGCATGTCAGAAATAACAAGATACCTTACAAAGCTTGAAATAAAAACTTGTCTTTTAATATTTTTTTCAAAGAATTGCTGTGTGGTTTAATAATCCCAGGCCTAGGGCTTAAAATCTTAGGCTTCGTTATCTTAGTTGCATTACCTAATATTTTCACTCTGAACATGCTATACATGTATGTGTATTTTATGCAATAAATATCATGTAGGTTGAACTTTTATTTGAACACTTCTTTTTTGGCTATATTGTCATACAGGATAAAAATTAATAAAAGATCTGATTTCAATATGACCAGCCCTCATCCCTTACCTTGGTAAAAAGAATAAATCCCTATTCCATACAAAATCTAAATACAAAATGACCCTGGTGCGATATCGCCACACATTCTGGAAGAAGTTGCTTTCGTAATATTCTCAGGAGTTCATTGTGAACTAGGAGCTTTGAGCAACTCATGCAGCATTTTCATATGTCCAGCATACAAAAAAAGACGGTCTATGGTATTCGAGTCCATTATTCAGTTAGTTTGTGTGCCAATGGATTTGTTCAACCTTCTTAATCAAGGTTTACCTTCAGGTTCAATTTAGTTTTTTTTATAAAGGAAGAAGGCGTTCATCATTCAACTTCACGCACATATACTTTACATTATGAATAAAAGCTTCGCCTAGTGCAGCATGTCGAACCCTATACGTTTTAGGGCAAATATGGATAGTCAATTGCTCTGGACACATTGAGCCTATGGTGGACTTGCCTACAAAAATAAAATTCATTTTAAAAGCAGACCAAAATAAATTAGTTACAAAAATATTACCCCTTTTGGCCCCTAATTCAGGGTATCTGCTACCTTCCGTTTTTGCCCCTTTGGTCCCTAACGGGAATTAGGAGGAGGGGAGTGTTACAAAATGATCACCAATTTTAAACTCATTACTTGACGATATTTTATGAGTAAAATAACAATTTGAAATCAGAAGTTATTTTTACAAATCGATTCTGGCCCCTTTTGGCCCTTAATTCTATAACGAAAAAAAAGAGGGGCAGCAAAAACTAATACTCCTTGTTGTATCGACTCCTTGATAAAAATTAACTTAATTTTCAAAATCGGACTCGAAATAAAAATGTAGCATCTTTTCCTCTTTTATTGCCTCTTTTTTTCTAAATGAAATAAGGGGATCCCAAATTCAATCCCATCTATGGTATAAAGGTAAGGAACCTCATTGTAAAATTTCATAGCAATTGGTCAACCAGGCCCATTGTTGATTTGGAAACAAATAAAATATTTGATTTTTTTACCGTTTTGAGGCCTTAATTTCTCAACAAATAAAGGAGACCCTTAAAACCAACCCCATTCATCCTTTTATGATAACAAACATCACTATAATAGTTCAATAATTAAAGCCACCAGAATAAAAGTTATTGCGGGAACAAACAAACAGTGGCATTTTTTCTTATTTCTAAACCAAAAAAATGTGGGATCCCTCAAAATCAACCCCATTCATTCTTTTATGGTGATGGACATTATTATCAAATTTCATAGCAATCAGATAACTAGAACTTAAGCTGTCGTGGTTAACAGACAACGCAGACACAGGCGCAGTCGACGGCGACCACGATGACAGCTTCATACCATTGATATACATGTACGTCCACTCCGCAATTTTTTTGAGGTCGAATAAAAGTCCTTGTAAAATGTTAACGCTCCCATCAACTTGTTTTGGAAATGGAATATCATAAAACTAGAAAATGTGTCTATGAGCCACAGGATGGCCCTCCCGTTCTTGAAATATCATTTACCCTCAATGTGTATTACCTGGGATATGGACCTTTAACAAGAAATTGATCAAAAGAGTTCATGTGTAAAATATAGGTCGCTGTGACCTTATTTCTGGTGGGTGGTGCCATGTTACCAAGACTCATCGAAGAGTGAAATATTATTGACCCCTAACATGTAGTATTCAAGATATGGACCTTTACCAAGAACTTAACCAAAGTCATTCATGCATAAATTATAGGTCACAGTCACCTCATTTCTAGTGGATGGTGTCACCTTACCCAAGACACATCTAGTGGTGAAATATCATTGACCCCCAACATCTAGTATCCAAGTTATGGACCTTAACCAAGAACTTAACCAAAGTCGTTCATGCATAAAATATAGATCACAGTGACCTAATTTTTATTGGGTGGTGTCATGTTACCCAAGACACATCTAGTGGTGAAATACCATTGACCATCAACATGCAGTATCTGAGATATGGACCTTAACCAAGAACTTAACCAAAGTCATTCATGCGTGAAAAATAGGTCACAGTGACCTAATTTCTATTGGGTGGTGTCACCTTACCTAAGACACATCTAGTAGTGAAATATCATTGACCCCCAACATCTAGTATCCAAATTATGGACCTTAACCAAGAACTTAACCGAAGTCGTTCATGCATAAGATATAGGTCACAGTGACCTAATTTCTAGTGGGTGGTGTAGCCCTACCCAAGACCCATCTGGTGGTGAAATATCATTGACCCCCAACATCTAGTATTCGAGTAATGGACCTTAACCAAGAACTTAACCAAAGTGTTACGGACGGACGTACGGACGGACGGACGGACGGACGGACGGACAAGGGTAAAACTATATGTCCGATCCACATACGTGGTCGGGCCATAATTATTGTCTTTCGGACATCCTCTTGTTATTAATCAGGATTTTTTACACGTTAAATTTCAATATATTGCAGATTAGATGAATATTTCTAATCAATCTATTGAATGCCTAAATATGTCGGCATTTTATAAAATGCCTAAAATATACCGGCCAAAAAATTTCAACATATAACAAAGTGCTTGTCTAAATTAAGAAAATGCCTGTAATATATATGTTACAGTAAATATGTGTAATCAGTAAATATGCGTATTTACTGAAATTTAGGAAATACGTGAATTTACTAAGGCACCCAGTAAATACGTGTATTTACTAAAAATGGTCAGTAAATACATGAATTTCCTAAACTTTTGAAGAGATTTTTCACGTTTTTACTGACACTTATTTTGGAGGAAAAAACTTTGTAGATTATAATTTTCTGTTTCAAATTTGTTATAAAGTCAATACAAAAACAATGTAATTATCATTTTACTTTTATTCACAAATTTGAAATGTTTGTGAATTGTACATTTTTTCAACATTTTGAATTTTGTTACATATTCTACATAGCTTTATGGTTATTAGTTCTGTGCTGTGTCCAGGAGGCGAATAGGTCTGCAACAGAGCCTAGCTTGTCGATTAAGGGTCTTGGTATTCTGACATCGGGTTAGTGCTCAGTGCACAGAGATGTAAGGAGTATCCTAGGTGGCTGAATAGGGTTGCCCCCATCAGCAGGGGTTGTCAATGTTATAATACGGAAAACCTGATCGCTAACCACAGTGGGCCAACGTGTGTGGAGAGTGCATATAGTACCTCGTTCACACTATGGTAAATTAATCTGGGTTCCGCCTCAGTTAAGTTTTTGAAGTGTGAACAGGGTATTTAAGATCCCGTTGTGTACTGCCAAGTAGTGCACCACATAGGCAAAATCTTCTGCCCCTTTTCTTGTGATCTTCAAAATTTATTGTTCAAATGATTCCCACCCCACCCCCATATTTCTCATCATCATTAATTTTCATGTTCATTGTATCATCTTTTCATGTTCATCACCTTTTAATAACCTATATAGTGTTGCAAGCATGTACAAAGCACAAATTCACTCACTCACTTATACATGTACACTGTAGTTAATATTTTTGAAATAACGACCATAAAGTATGCATAACCATTTTGTTTCTCATTCAACCTGATTTTGATCAAGTAAATTGTTGTTTGTTTCATTTTGTAAGACAATATTTCATTCATAAACTAAATTGACGGAAACTAACAGCATGAATTGGACTATCGGGGAGATGAACATGGAAGGGATAGTAGTAGTAGTAGTAGTAGGGTTCTTCAACGGGCAAGAATCGTGACATATTTCCTAACAAGATGCTGTACTATGGTTTGGGATCAGATTTTCTCCATTATGCCCTGAACATCCCGGAACTGATTATGGCAAGCTAGGCAACCCAATATCTACCGCCTTGGACACACGTCCCAGTGGCATTTGTGACGCCAAAAGACCTGGCTTGACATCAGGTTCTGAGCGCTTTATTGTAGACCTTTAATGACAAACTTAGCGCCGCTTAGCATTATAAGCGATGTTCACCACAGTTTTTGAAAATAAAATGGTTTTACAAGGCTTACGTCGGTGTTATTACCAAAAAACTTGTAAAATTTAATTAATCTCTTAATAAATGTTATAAGCATAAACAAAATTAGATGTTTTAAACCTATAGATTGAAGTTAGATACTACATTTGGTTTCACAAACCATGTTCAGTAAATACGTGTAAAATGTGAAAGAAAAATCAGTAAATACACGTATTTACTGGTCAACCCAGCAAATACATGTATTTCCTAAATTGGCCAGTAAATACACGAATTTACTGACAGCTTTAGGAAATTCACGTATTTACTGATTACACGAATTTACTGTAACATATATAAAGGAAATAGCGCGAACTTATTATAAACTAACTCTCGGGTCTTTCACTTAAAGAGTTATACTCGATTGATTAGAGTAATGTTTAATTTTTGCATGAAACCCAAATCTTTAGAGTTCTTTATGAAACCATATTGTATTTCTAACATCCATGCTTACTTGTTATATCTATATATGCATCAACTCCAAAAATAATATTTTTTACTTCTAGAAATTGCGTTTTTCTGAAAAGACTTTCGATATCTGCCTTTCTGATCAAAGAACTTCTTTATAATGATTCCCTTTTACTCAATTATTGTCTTTTAGGGGAAGGGAATTCAAACACTTTGTCATAATCTTTTACTTTTGTCCACTTTTTGGTGGATAAAATCTGCGTCAATCACGTTGATTGTTATAACAATGATTGTGTTTAGCATAATGCATCGAGAACTACCCCTTTATTAGCAAAGCAAACAAAAAAGTAACTTGAAAATGGGTTATAACTGAACGTTCTCACGGCAAGTGTTTATATTTCTATAAGCAATAAAACTATAAGACTGTCTACTACTGGCTTCGGTGAAGGCTGCTGGTGGTTGTCAATTGTGTTTTTTCTGAATTGCCGATTGGTTGTAGGATGTATTGTGTACACTTATTCCATATACCAATGGAGTTTACGTATCTCAATTGATTCGTTACTCCAGAGCGTGCGGGACTTACATCGATTTCCTTAGCAGAGCGACACGTCTGACGCAAAAATTGCTCACACAGGGTTATGTTGCTCCTCGGTTGCTGTCTTCACTCAAGAAATTTTACGGAATACATCATGCACTTATAGACAAATATGGGATTTCGATCTCTCAGATGAGTGCAGATGTTGGTTTGTCATAGTGTGTTGTTTTGTCTTCCTTTACCGGATTTGACACGCTGAATGGACTATTGGCAACGCGACGGGTGTGCTATAGCAAGCAGGAACTGCTTACTCTTCCGGAGCACCTGAGTTCACTCTTGTTTCGACTGGAGTTCGCGTTGTTGATTAATATTCAGTTGTTTTGTGTTTCCATGTTGTCTGTTTTTGTCCCGTTCTTGTTGGTGTTTACTGGTTTTGTCTCTGCCCTTTCGGACTTTTGACATTCGGATACCCCATTGGTACCTCTGCTTCTCTCATTATTTTCTATTAGATATTATACACTTATACACGAAAGCCAATTGCAAGAAGGCTCATACAAGATTCGAGATTCGAAATACGAGATTCGAAATTTAAGATTCGAATTTTGAGTTTCGAAATTCGAAATTCAATATACGAATTTTTTGTTTTGTTTTTTTTTGTTTTTTTGCGGTTAGCCAAATTTTGCAGATTTCAAGCAAAATTGAAGGCCTGCAGATTTCAAGCAAAATTGAAGGCCTTTTTTCGACGAATTCAATTTTCGTGATATTTAACTTCACGGCTACTCAAATGGATGGGCAATTGTGTGCTTTATGCAATTAAGGGATACCTAAGATGATAGGTGATAAATATTGAAATGGCTCCCGAAGAACCTCTAAGTAGTGGGAAAAGGTTTCTGGCTCTTGTTCAACTGTAACTTGAGTAGCTTACTCTGCTGGTGGTGTGTCATGTGCTGGACGACTTAGTCACACAGCGAGTATCAAAGTAAGCAGTCGCTACACGCAATAGAGATACTTTGGCATGATATAGCAATTTTGGGCTTGTTGTCGAAAATCCGCGCTACTCTATTATAAACCAATAGCAAGGGAGTGGATTCCAACTACGAAACCCTTTCTGAATCTGCCACAGCAGCATCTGATTCAAACCGCATTAAAATCATCAGTCGGGTGATTGAAAATACACGATTATATAAATTATTTAAATCTTTTATACAAATCCGCCCAAGACACATACATGTAGTACGTGTTTTGCCAAATATAACAATAAATCATGACTCATGACGGGTAAATATATCTTTATAACCAATTGCATCAAAATATTAATATATTGAGTTTTACCAAAAATGGAATACACTGTTGAAGTTGGGGGTTTCTGGAATTTAATGATGACCTATTTTGTTGGTTATCAGTATACTGAATTTCGAATTTTGAATTTCGAATTTTGAATTTCGAATCTCAAATTGTAAATCTCATATCTCGAATTTCGAATCTCGTATCTCGTATCTCAAGTTTCGAATTTCGAATCTCGAATTTCGAAACTCGTATTTCGAATTTCGAATCTCGTATTTCGAATTTCGAATCTCGTATTTCGAATCTCGAATTTCGATAATTACGTTTTAACAGAACTATTTCGATTGGTACACGATTATAAAACAAACAATCTGATTCGGTTTAATTATATTGAATCTCGAACTTCGAATTTCGAATCTCGATTTTCGGATCTCGAATTTCGAATTCCGAATCACGAATTTCGAATTTCGAATGCGCCTTCTGGGCTTTTGTACTTATAGTTTTAGTATTAGGTCAATTCAAGAATATATGGACCGAACAGATCCTTATCGAACGAGGAAAATGTTCGAAGAACTCTTTTTAAACCCATTATAATCACACAATCTTAGTGACAAATGTAAATATGTACCTACTATTTCAAAACTGAATTGATTGATTATGGGGTTTCCCATAGCAATTAGCAAAACATAAAAATAAGAAATTATTATCATGCTGCAATTAATATACCACATCCCCGCCCTCATTAGCGCAGGTATTCGGTTATGGTTTGTTTCGTCTCCCCCACAGCCTAACATGCATATTTCTTCTTTTCCACAGTAATGAAATAATGATTTCACTCCCAGTTGCAGATTTGGCCTCATTCAAGTAAGGTGCCTTCTCGTTTCATTACACATTATTGAATCATATTTGATTTTATCTTATTAAAAAAAAAATACAAAAAGTTCCACTTATTTGTATATATGTTCAGTGCTTCAGTGATCTCAATTTATTATTTATTATTATTAACTTATTACTTTCCAGCATGCACTTCCTTTATTAGAACACATGAGAATATAGTTGAATTTAAAACATCTTCAACAATATGATTTTTTTCAAGTATGGTATTTCTTGATATTTCACTAGAAACTCAGTGAAACATTTTGACTTATATGTACATGTGTTTGTTTTCCTTTAAGGTAGGGTTTTAATTTCTGCTTTTTAACAAAAAGATCGTTTTAAAATGGCAGAGTAACGTATCTACTTTATAGGCCATTTAAGTTTTTATCAAAATAATTCTCTTAATTTGATTAACAGATGTATCATATTAAAACTGCAAAACCCACTAGATAGTAAACTCTGTATTTGAAAACAATCTTGATAAGAATGAAGAAACCTACTCGAATCTTCATAGGTCAAAAGCAATAGCAGACCATATGATATAAAATTAGACAAAATACGTATAAGAAATTCTAATGATACAAAATGCGTCGACGAATGAAAATAAATTAAAAAAAAAAAAGTCAAACATAAGAAAAGCATTCAAATTTGTACTGATATATTTATATCCATAACAAAAGATGGTTATATATAATAAACAACTAGCAAAAAACACATAAAGCACTCTAAAACAATTTATACATATAAAGTTAACAAAAATAGTTTAAGACAAGAGGCTCCCAGGAGCCTGAATCGCTCACCTGGTCTTGATGTTGACCCTACATTTTTGTAGAGCTAAATGAGCTGAACGTTTAAGCAAGCAACAGCTTTTCTCTACCTGCAATAATTTTCATTCTATAGGCCAAAAACACAATTTTTCACCTATAAGGGGCCATAACCCCTATAAGGAGTCATCTGACAACTTCAACCCTATGGAGACTTTTGTAGAGCTAAATGAGCTGAACATTTTAGCAAGCAACAGCTAATCTCTATCTGCAATAGTTTTTTTTTCTGTAGGCCAAAAACATGAAAAATCGCTTTTTTTCAGGGGCTGAAACCCCTATAAGGGGTCATCTGACAACTTCGACCCTATGGAGAATTTTGTAGAGCTGAATGAGCTGAACATTTAAGCAAGCAACAGCTATTCTCTATCTGCAATAGTTTTCATTCTGTAGGCCAAAAACATGAAAAATCGCTATTTTTCAGGGGCTGTAACCCCTATAAGGGGTCATCTGACAACTTCGACCCTATGGAGAATTTTGTAGAGCTAAATGAGCTGAACATTTAAGCAAGCAATAGCTAATCTCTATTTGCAATAGTTTTCATTCTGTAGGCCAAAAACATGAAAAATCTTTATTTTTCAGGGGCCGTAACCCCTATAAGGGGTCATCTGACAACTTTAACCCTATGGAGAATTTTTTAGAGCTAAATGAGCTGAACATTTAAGCAAGCAACAGCTAATCTATATGTGCAATAGTTTTCATTCTGTAGGACAAAAACATGAAAAAATGCTATTTTTCAGGGGCCGTAACCCCTATATGGAGTTATCTGACAACTTCGACCCTATAGAGACTTTCGTAGAGCTAAATGAGCTAAACATTTAAGCAAGCAACAGCTAATCTATATCTGCAATAGTTTTCATTCTGTAGGCCAAAAACATGAAAAATGGCTATTTTTCACCTTTAAGGGGCCGTAACCCCTATAAGGGGTCATCTGACAACTTCGACCCTATAGAGACTTTTGTAGAGTTAAATGAGCTGAACATGTAAGCAAGCAACAGCTAATCTCTATCTGCAATAGTTTTCATTCTGTAGGCCAAAAACATTAAAAAATGCTATTTTTCACCTTTAAGGGCCGTAACCCCTATAAGGGGTCATCTGACAACTTTGACCAAATGGAGACTTTTGTAGAGCTTTTGATGCTGAATCAGTAGGGTGGCATCAGATTTCATCTATCTCTTATACTTTTTGATTTACAAGCCAAAAACAGTAGTCTGACCCCCCTGGTCTATTTTTAGTAACGGTGGCCATGTTTTTTGACGGATCAAAATTCGAAACACAAGTTTGGTGCAGGACACCCTAAGGATCATTCATACCAAGTTTCATTAAATTCTGTTCAGTAGTTTCAGAGGAGAAGATTTTTGAAAAATTGTTAACAGACGACAGACGACGACGACAGACGACGACAGACGACGACGACGGACGCCAAGTGATGGCAATAGCTCACATGGACCTTCAGGTGAGCTAAAAAATGAACGATTGGACGGACTATATTGAAATGTGATACTTAAGGGGGTACTTGCACCAAACACCTAAAATTTCCTGTCAATAGATTTTCTTTAAAATTTGCAAATAGGCACATCAAGAGATACACTTTGAAAATCCACCTCGAAAAAGGCATGCTTCTGAGTTAGTTTTCCAGATAACTGGTTCTGAAGGTTGGCTTTTTTACATTGAAATGTTAAAGAAAGTACATAATTTTAAAGGAAAATTCTGATTTTCTAAAAGTCTGATCAATAGAATTTTTTAATTTTTTGATATTATTTTGGGCTGTTATATTGCTTTAAAATGATATGAAGAAAAAGGGGTACTTCTGAGTTCGTTTTTCAGATAAATACAAAAATATGTCAAAAAGTGGTCAAAAATGGCAAATTTAGACATAAATTATCTCCCTTTGTCAAAATGCAGAAATGTGAGAATCCATTAGGTTTGAAGAATATTTTATAAAATAAAACTAACAAAATAAAGAAAAAAAATAGTTTTAATCCTTTTAATATCAAAACAAAGTAAGGAATATATCATTATGATATTTTTAAATGGAATTTCAAAATCTTGAACACCTTTAAGTATTAAACTAAATGGCAAGTTTAAATTATTTTTTGGCTGGTCATGTGACCACCTGCAAGTTCCCCCTTAAGTTGTTATTTGCCGTATCGTTAGCGTAATAATATTGTTTCTCTGTGTGACGTCGCTTTTCCAGATAAAGTAGTCCCAGTTACTGTAACATAGATCTGGTAAATACCATCTGGGACATCGATGTCGACCGACGTTCCTCTCGTACCTATCGGCATTACGACGTCGCTGGAACCTTCAGTGGATCCGACAGAAACTTCGTACATCAACACAGTAGGAATGACTTTAAACACATCGGACCATTGAATGGCGTACTTATTGATTGTGAAATGCTGGAGTCTGAACGTCTTACCTGCAATGAGGGTGTCGGTATATTACTATACTTCTTATTCATCAAGATTAAAAAAAAATATAGCAAACAAAAAAGTTACTTGCTCCTTCGGAGTTTCTCATCGCTCTTGCTTTAAGGGTTCGGTGTGCTGATGTGTTTTGCTTGTTTTCGTTTGTGCTTATAGGTTAGTTCGTTTAATTTTGTATAATTGTTTCTACAAAGCCCCAATTATATATTTTGCTTTGTTTTCCAAATATGGCCCTTTTAGCAGAATCTTAATCGCCAAAGATCATGAATGATAATTTTGAAAATGTTACTGCTATGTAATTTCATTCAATACAAAAGCTGTATACCAATTTCTGCATTACTGTTTATTGCTTTACAAGGGAGTGTAAAACGTATAATCTGTATTAGCTCAAACATCAAAGATTATTCCTTTTGTCTTAGTATTTTATATTTTTACACTCCGCTCCCGCGTTTTTAAAAGATGTTTTCTGTTAATGTAAAAGAATAGTAAAAGTGAAGTTTAAAAACCTGTCAGCATTGGAGGCCTGTTGTCCACATGTAAAGTCCTATTGATGACATCACTTGTCAGTCCTCCGACGTTAACAGCCTGAATGTTGAACGTGTAGTCTTTAACATCGTCAAGACCACGGAGGCGGACATAATTTTTATCTGGGATACTTAGCCTCTCATATATTCCATCGACCTTGACTTTGAAGTATGTTATTCCTGAGGATTCAATGAAATTATTCCATCCGAGGACGACAAATGGCGATTCCTTTAAGGTTGCCATGTTCCTCACGACGTCAACGCTGGCATCGATCTTTGCATTAGAGCTATCAGGTTTATTGATAGAAACAATCAGCGGACCACGATGAACGGAGCCTGTAAGCTGCACCTTATTGATGCAGTCCAGTGTTATGTAAAGATGGTCGCCATGAAGAATATTGGATGGGGTAGATCTGAATTCTGTCAAGCTGTCTGTCATGGTCCTCGGTATAACATCACAGGACGATGGTGTGAATCCTGTAAGAGCAAAAGTAAAAGATAACCGATTTGTAAAATAAAATAATAAATCGAACACAAATCCAATGGTTTATGATTAAAACGTTTCATAAAATCTATTTAAAGCCCAAACATCAACGATGATACACACGAAAAGTTATCGAACAAGTTTATTACATGATCTGAAGTCAAGATTACAACAAAGTGTCCGGCATTAAGATATGAAGACAAATGCTTCTTAATTCATTTAATAAACTTACCGATACAGAACTCACAAAACCGACACATGCTTTCTTTTTCTTCTACCTTCCAACGAGAATGCATTTCTGTAAGAGTAGTGCCATTTTGTTCTACGTATCGTAATTCAGAAGAAAAGTCAAGTATTATTGGTGGAGTTTTATCAAATGTTAAATGTTTCGATATGAATTTGGTCATAAGACCAGCGTGATTTTCTGCCATTGCTTCTACAAATACGTTCATTCCATGGGTAAAGTTTCCTTTGATGACGTCATGACGATACGTCGGGAAGAAAAGAGAGGCTGCAATCTCAAATCCTCCTTCAGTACTACCGACTCCGTAGGATACCTGTTTTATCCCGCTTTCAAAATCAATCGTCTGTAGGCAAACTGAGATTTCATCTTGGGAAATTTGTTGCACTTCGACGTTATCGGAGACATCGGTACGAAAATTGACATCAATGCACTTAGAAACGGTAAGTTCAATTATAGAAGTAGTATATACGTTGTCTATTTGAACAGTGAGATTTTGGACGAGCGAATCCTCCACCAAGAATGTATACTCTGTTACGACAGATCTATCAACGTTGACTGCAAATGGCATCAACATCGTCATGGCGTTAAATGTCAAGAAACCAATAAAATGAGGCTTTACCTTATCAACGCGGACTTTTATTTTCAATAGATCGTTTTCTTGAACAGGTATTGTCTCCGTTATTCGTAGCTGGACTCTGTTTTCAGTTTTGTGATTTGATCGTTTCAAGATCCTGAAAGAGTCACAAACGACTGCCATCGGCGATGTAGCGTCAATAAGTAGTGCCTTAGACGTAACAGTCGGGCTCCTTAGACCAGTTTTATCTACTGCTCTGACATAGGCTTTAATGGTGTCATTTTGTATCAGAGTATCTTTGTAAATAACAGAATTTGTAAGTCCAACATCTGCGTAATCTTTTATTATTGTCTCATTCCCTCTTGAGATTTCAAAAGCAATTTGATATGAATTGATAAAAGAATGTTCATCATCAAACCCATGCCACGAGAAGGTAACTGGCTCAATTAGAGAATGATAAACCTTGTCGACATGATGAGCAGTGTTGAATACAACACCTTCTGTTGGAGCAGTCAGATCAAGCAGAAAACCATCAGAGCTTAATTCAGTTTGCAGTCCTAGTGTATTGATAGCTCGGACTGTTGTGTAATATCTCACACCTTGTTCAAACACTATTCCAGTCCATTTAATGCTGGTTTTTAGTCCAACAGACTGGTCAGAAACAATATCATCAACTACAAAATTATAATAAGTAATCATTATAACGATACCACTAAAAGCATTGCAGCGTATTTAATTCATTTAGAATAAAATAGAGAAAAACTTTAGAATGTCATTGATTATTCAATTGCCAACGAAAAATATTTTCAGATCGCTTTAAAATTATTTTGAGTTAATTTAATTCATAATTAAAATTTTAGTTTGAATTGAAAGCTCTTTACACCTTCCTTAGTGTAACTTCATTCTATTTTATTTTTGACTAGATCATGTACCTGATGGCGATGTTCCGAGAGAAACAACAAATTCTCTAATACAACTTTCGTCATCGGAGAACACTCCTTTCCAGCACGCAAACATAAGAACGTTTTCCCTAAGAAAGTCAATATCGTTACCACAGTCATGTGTTGTATCGACTACAAAGTGACGCTTTTGTACATTTGGTGGAGTGTGATCAACTATAACCGGAGAAGACTTAACAATAGTATATGAGACTGGAGATATCCATGCCCTGGTGTATGCTACATAATAGGAGCCATGACTGAGTTCGCCCGTACGAAGACAATGGCGGGCTGATTGCCTTCGACCAACATCATGCCACGGATTTTCAATACTTAGATTATAAATGCCTTCTCCAACTGCAGAATCTTTTAATCCAAAACTATATTCGAAACGACTTATGTTAAACAAAGTTGAATGATACGCCCAGTTGGAAGACAGACAATGCCTTGAGCCTGTAGCTGAAGTGTTGTCGTGGCTAGTTTCCAATTTAACAGTGATGTTCAAAGCTGGTACAGAATTAAGTTCACTCGAGCTGACATTACAAACTGTTTGATGGTTTGGAAGACATTGTTTCCCCACTACTCCACATGTACATTCACATCGTGCACACTTTTCGTCGCAATGATACAAGTCACATGAGTGCTTTTCAATAGTAAGGTAGCCTTTTGTTCTATTTACATCAGAAGCAACAAAACCAACTGTTACCTTAGCTTCTGCAGAGCTCAGACCGGCGTAGTTTTTTGCCCAGACTGTTAGTACCACTGAGTCTGGAATCTCATTCGATCTGACGCTAAATTCTATATTGTCCATGATATTGGTACTATTGACATTAGCTAATACTTCAATGTCATCAACAATATTTCTTGTACTGTAGCTATCTCCAATGGAAACGTAGTATGCCTCGACGTTTGACTGAATATCATAAAACCCAAACCATGACAAGAAGAACCCGATTTTCCCATTTGCTGTCTCGTATGTAAGAGGAGGCTTAAATCCTCCAACTTGTGGAGGAGTTGAATCCACTAAAATTTCTTCACTGAGGGATGTTGTACATAAATGTGCAGAATTACAGGCTGTTATCTTGATAGTGTAAACGTCACCTTCACGAAGCGAATCTTTGGAAGACAGACTAACAGTGTATGTGTTTTCTGATGTAAGTACTATTTCATCTATAGGCACATGGGAGTCGTTCATACTAAACAAAGTCAAAGATGTTCTAGTAATGGGACTTTGACTGTCTTCAAACTTCCATTCAACAATGAAAAAAGAAGGGTCCGTTATAATCAGACGATTACGCTTGTTGTCCTTAAAAGTATGAGGTGCATGCAGGCATGGTTGTTGAATATTTACCGGTGCGGTAGTATCAACAATGAAGCTATCAGAAGATCGTTTAGTACACAAACCTACATTATTACAGGCTGTAACAGTCACATAATGTGGTACACCTATTGTCATGTTTAAGTTAGTTTTCAGGAAAGACGAAGATAATTGAACATTCATTGGACTCGAGACATCACACGTCGAGTTAGTTGTTCCAACACAGAACTCAAAATGATCTATTCCAGAATGAGGATCTTCGAACCCTATCCATGATGCATGCAAAGAATTCCTGAAAAAAATGTTACTCATTTTGAATCATGAATTTTAAATCGTACACACTGAATACGCTTAAAACAAAATTAATATTGACTTAAAATTTATTTATTAATCTGTATACCGTTTTAATGGACAAAATGAAAACGGCAGTTCGTTTCACAGCAATTTTCAGGTAAGTAAAACAAATAAGTAAAGTAAAATTACCCATTAGAAAGATATCTAGTGTGTTTCCCAGGGTCACCAACTACTACAAGTCCTGGTACAGGTGCTGACTTATCAATAACAATGCCGTTTGATTCTGCCGAGGTACAAAGTCTAGCTGCATTACATGCTGATACTGTGGTGTAATATCTTATGCCGTGATCAAAATGTTCGTGCCACGTATGCGCTAAAACAAAAAGGGATCAATGTTAAAAAGAAAAAAAAGGAAATTTAAAACACCGTTTGTTTATATTGAAAAGGTATTCTGGTTTATTTTGAAATTCCAACCTCGATTTTCCCACTAAGTATATTTTTCTGTCAACTAGAATAGGGATAATAAACAATAAACAAGGAAGTCCCCTTTTGTAGATTGCAGCTCTATAAGCTCTAAGACCATTACTTTTCTGTTCCATTTTAACTGCTTATGTTTGGTAATCATTATTGTTTATAACAACATTTTTTTTTTCATTTCAAAGAACAAATCAAGAGAACTAAACCTTATTTACCTTTTCCATGACCTTTTATATCCTACATATAAGACTGCTGGTATATGTTTTCTTCAATATGTAACAAATATATCTATGAGCACATGCTCATTGGTAATACCCCACTCACAAAGTAAGCTTTCATATAAAAACATTATTACTAGTATTTGGAAAACAAGAAATATACAAACACGGAATCGGTATACACCTTATGGTTCTATAGCCTATAGGATAAAGGAATGTGAGAAATATCAGGCCGTTGTATCATGTAGTTGCTAAGAAAACTCGGAAGAAAATTCTGTAACGGACGAGAAGTATGAAAAGTAATGAATAAATGACGGAAATTTGCTTTACTTACAGGTTTTCAAACCAACACTTGTAAATCTTGTTACATCATCATTTCCTGGCGAAGTTCCTAATCCAACTTTGTATTCAGCAACTAAAGAATCGGGATCTTCGAACCCATACCATGTAACCGTTATAGATTGAGACTTGGTGGTATAACTAATGTCAGTCTGACAAAAAAGATATGAGGTAATTAAATCATACTAGTACCATTTGTAACATCCTGCAACAGTAGGGACTGTGCTATATAAAAAAGATCAATCTATTTTATCGATGTCAAATAAATTCATACGAGTTAAACATAATTGTGCCGACAAGATTTTAATTGTTTTAAATTCTTAAAGGCTTGTATTCCAGAAGCTAAAGTGTGGGGGAATTGAATCTCCATAAATGATTCACGTCGTACTAGACTGTCAGGTCAAAATCAAGATTTTTCAACACACATAGGTCCAGTCAGAAAACCCAAAACAATGTGTTTTTACAATTTGATTCCATCAACCAACATTTGCAAACAGTTTGTTGTTTATTATTGATACAAAACAACTTATATACGGCATTTCTAACTTATTTATCCATGTCCCTAAACCGGTAAAGGACCAAATTTATGCATTACCTGGTCATCTTTATAAGGATCAATCTCTATAACGTGACCTATATTTGGAGGTGAACTGTCAATTATAAATGGTGATGAAACACTAAATGAATACAGCCCAGCTCCATTGGTAGCCTAAAAGTCAAAATGAAAGTTGTTAAAGATACTGTTTATTTTTTTATCAAAATTAATAGAATTAAAAAAGAAACCATACTCGTCCTTACTGGTTGTTATTAAATTTAATTCCCCGAGGTTATCCCGATCCGGTATCAACACTTTGTGATGAAGAAAACATCAGCTTTTTCGATTGAATTTAAATATTGTCAAAACCAAAAAGTTTTTCCTACCCGACATTTAAGTTGATCTTATTCATGATTTGGTTTCCAGCTCGGTATTTTTTTTTATTGTTCTATATGTATACTCTTGATACTCATAGTGTTTGAAATTTTCAATCTCTGAGTAGAGCGCCTCTGGGAGGTCTTGAATAGAAGAAGTGCGTCAGGCGTTTCAAATGTGTTGTATTTTTTGTTTCTTACATCCGTGACTGTTAACTCTGCTGGTGGCATCTTAATTTCTAGAGATTAACCCGACTTTTGTGTTGATGAACATGTCAAAGCTTTAACCACCCGTTTGAATTTCAAAATTGTTAAACCATAAGTTTCTCCTGTCCACTCCAGCATATGGAGTTTATCACAATTGATTCGTTATTCTAGAGCATATGGGAATTATAACGACTTCCTCGCTAGAGCTACATAGCTGACAAGCAAATTGTTAACACAGGGGTACGTTGCTCCAAGGTTGTTGTCGTCGTTTAGGAAATTTTACGGAAGACACCATGTGCTTGTATACAAATACGGGATTTCTATCTCTCAGATGAGCACAGATGTTGGTTTGACATAGAGTTTGCTAATGTCATCCTTCCCGGATTTGACCAACACTAAATCGATATTTGGCAATGTGACGGGTGTGTTATAGCAATCAGGAACAGCTTACATTTCCAGAGCACCTGAGTTCACTCTCGTTTCGACTTGAGTTCACGTTGCTTAATGGGGTTTTATTGTTGTGCGGGTGTTGTTGTTTTTTTGTTGTTGTATGGTTTGTCCCGTTGGGATGATTTTTGTCCACCGATTTTGTCTTTGTCTTATCGGTTTTATGATGTTGATTACCCCTTTGGTACACCTTCACTTTTTCGAGACATTGGTTAGCCTCAGTTATACTTTGGTTTCAAGTTTGACATTTTGTTGTGTTATTGTTCAATGTGCTTCATATTCGTTAAGTGTTTAAATTCTTTATCTTTGGGTAGAGCGCCTCTGATGAATCTTAAATACGCTAATGCGTGTCAGGCGTAGCAATCTTTTTTAATTGAAACTTTGTTGTAATTTTTGTTTCTTTTTTTTTAAATTGTATAAAATTTACGTCAGACATTAGTTACATTTATTAAACGATAAGCTAAATAAAAAACTAATTAAAACGTTGGTTAAAAGGTGTCTTGATGCTATAAGAATTATACTATAGTTTTTGTTTTCATTTTTGGCACATTGATAGACCTTAACGTATAGACACAATATATCAAATAAAAAGAGGGGGCACCGTTCATTTTAGAGATCTATCAGCAAAGTTTCAATATTTTTATACAGAATGTATAGGGAGAAAAGTTGTAGAGGCGCCTAAAGAAGAATTCCGACTATAAAATAATCTCAAAATCCGAAAATTGAATAAAAAACATAGGATCGCAGCTCATTTTTTCAAGATATTAATGAAATTAGAAATTTTCCTATTCACTCTATATGGATTATCTCTCTTTGATTTAGTAAGGGAATTTCTAAAAATGCATAAAATGTCATTTGTATTGTAATTGCTCCCAATTTGATAAAATATATTATAATATATAGTTTTTGTCCGCCATTATTGTAACTTGTGTTTAACTTTAGAATTTCATAAAAAAAAAATTAATTAATTTCTTTTTGTTTATTGATGGGACGTCAAATGTAAAAATTAAACAATAAATAAAAATCGAAGCTCGTAAAAACTGTTATCTTAAGTTACATGTAACACATATTACTTCAAGTTTGTAGTTTTTTAAAAGCACAAGTATTTATATAGATTACATTCATGTTCATCTGTTTCAGCGCGACGGATGTGCATTAGCATGCAAGAACCGCTTTCCCTAACGGAAAGATGATCTAATTTCACTCTCATTACGATTAGAGACCGCGTTGTGAATTGATATTCAGTAGTTTTTGTGTTTTCGTATTTTATATGTTGTATGTTTTTTCGTCCTGTCCTTGTTTGTGTTTACTTGTTTTTGCCCTTTCGGACTTTGACATTCGGATGCCCCATCGGTACCTCTGCTTATTTCATGTTTATCTATAGTTTTTTTTGTTTTGTTTTTTCAATTTCCAAATAACATTCATAAATAAATTCTGACGAAAAATTACCTTGATTAAAACATAGTAAAGGTGACCATCTTGAAGTAATTCATCTCTAGAAAATTCTGCCTCATCTATGAATTCTTGGAAAGATATGACATCTGCTGAGTTATTATGGGACCCTATTCCAACTTCAATTCTGGCGATTCCACTTTCCTTGTCTTCTATATCAAACCATGTGACAGAGAGGGAACGCTGGGATATGTAAGCTGACATCACGTTGTCTATTACTATTGTACCCTTACTTGGCGAGGTTGGGTCGTACACTACTGCTTTAGAGGATGTTTCCACTGACAGGTTTATATGGTTAAAAGCTAAAAATAAAAAATGACGGTAATCTTTAGCTCGCTTAATGGAACATGACGATAGCAATGTTCGACTATTGAAACTCTGGAATAACAACATTGTAAGGTTATGTTTTATCAAAAACAAAACAAAAAGGTCCACAATAGCACAGATTAACAGTAGTGGACATATGTACATGTTTTAGGGTGATATCTTTGTCATTTAAATGTCTTGTTTGTTAACAGTAAACACAGTGTACCTCTGACTGTTGCAATGACGACATTTCCTGGTTTTAAAGACAAATCTCTGGTGACTACAGACGTTTCCATACCAACTGCTGTGAAAGGTTGTAAGTCATCTGATCCAATACTGGTTCCTTATAGTAAAAATATAATGAAATGTAGAGAAAACGGCGGTAAAAAGATTATTAAAAAATCTAGAAAAATTAATTAATTAGTTAATCCATAATAAAGAGGATAAAAAATATAATATTTAGTAAATAAAACAATTTTTAAACATAATAAATTAATACTATGCAGGCTAAGCATGGTCAGAAATAGTGTCCTTTTTATCAATGGTTTAACAATAGGTTCTAGGTTTTACTTACCAATGGCATATTCATACCAAGCAATATCAGAGGAATAACCCAACTTTTCCGCGTCGTTGTTCCCATGGAAACCATTCCACTTAATGTATAATTCTGAACCATCAATTATGAAACCATTGTAAGCATCTATAACAACTGTACCGGCTGTTGGAGATTTATCACTGAGAAGAAAACCATCGCTGCATAACCTATCTGTAGATGTTACTGCACATATGTATAAGATGGCTTTTTCTTTGAATATAGGATTTTGAAAATCAACATATCCATCATTGGTTGTTTTAGAGATAAGACAGTTAGGATCAAACGTACACTTTTTATTTGGAATTTCTTTCTTTTTCGTGAGAAACCAAGTAATAGGACTATCAGTTTTCCCTAAAATAAGACCACCAATTTTTACTGAAAGAACTGCAAAATCCATCTCTGCCTCATGTAGTTTTGACATTTTGCTTCCTATATTCGAGCTGTGTCGGTACGTATGTACCTCCTTAACAGAAGGATTATTGAGATCTAGGTCGTAAATTATATCTTTGGTAAATTCATTCGGATCACTCGTTACACCAACAGGAACACAGGTTCTTTCACCTATTCCTGATTTACAATACGATTGAAAACAAGCGAACATTTGACGATATGGTAACCATGGAAAGTCGGAACAGATTTGGTCCTAAAATGTAAAACAAAGGAAAGATAAAACGGGTCGGACTAATTTTGTCAAGATATTTTTATTGCAGCAAATGGGGAATAAAGGTTAAAAACACTATGTTTTATAGGACAAAAAGTTAATTTTTTTCTGTTGCATGAATTGAGATTTTTATAAAAAGAAAGGTCGGATATGCATCATGTAACAGGGCAATCAATTGACCTTAAAATGTATCAGATTCTTTATATAAGTGATAAACTACATATACCTCCCAAGTTATCATATCAAAAGTACTATTGTCTATGTGTTGCCTCCAGTCAGTTAACACTCGTTTACCGTCCACATCATTAGCCAGCATCCATTGATATCCAACAGCATGAGAAGAGTCAGGACACTGGTATTTATGAATTGTAAACGAAAACAATTTACATGTGTCTTGAACATCCAATGTAGCTTCTACCTTCATCTTCTCCTCTTCAGTTGTAACGACTGAAATTACTTCAGTTGCAAATGGTTGTACACATTCATATTTCAGGCATGGCTTGATGAAACCCCTGTAATTCCCAACAGGAAAGTTCCCCGTAAAAGTATGAGACTGCTTATAGCCAACATTTTCATATACCAGTTCTTCATTACACTGGCCATTAAGTATTTTACATAAAGCTACTTCATAGTGTGTAACTATTCCCTTGAATTGACTGTCCAATGTCCAATGTATAGGTATGCTTGTTGTAGAGGTCTGTGATTCTTTAAACAGATCACAGCGATACAATGTAACAGATTCATTTATAGAATTAGTAAAATTAATCGATGTGGTATTTCTGAAGGAATAAAAGGTAACGAAATGTAGATCATGGTGTTTACCAGTATTCTTGATGTACAAAGAAGTCGCAACTAGGTCTATATTTTCTTTGGAATATAAAGTATAGATTAAGCCTCTTTTTATTTCACTTGGTATGAGTAACTGGCTTGAATTACTTTCGTGAAGTATACGAGTGTTTATCATTGTGTCACACAAATCACCATGGAACCCAATTGATGATGCAAGAATATTGTTTCTTTTAAGTGTCATAAATCCATTGGACGAAGCTACAGTAGTACCCCCGGAACCAAATACTCGTAATGATACAAAATAAATTTGAGTGTCATTTACAACAGGCAATGACTCACAAAGTACATTACAATGGCTAGCATTTATGTGGGTAAATCCTATTAAATCATCCTGATTTGGATTTGAGCCTAACGCAAACTGCGCGTCATTAATACCAGTTATCTTATTCCAAGCAAAACAGAATTGGTCTGGATCTATTAAGGCATCAATGTCGTGGAATGGTGCTACTGCATGTGGTAGAACATCGAAGACTTTTCCCAGTCTGGGTGGAAAAAGGAACGGTAGAACAAAATCAGATGTCATAACATTACAAAAATGTCCGGCATAGTTGTAGAAATGAAGCTGGGCATAGAATTTAGAGCTGTTTTGAGAGTTGTGCTTCTGAAGTTTGCTAATCGGATATCTTATACAATGAAGGTCTTTTCCACACTGGTGGCCATGAGCCTCCATGCTCCATTCAAGGAACGGGGTAAAGAAGGAATTCCCAGTTCCTACAACAAAATGGTCATTTAGATATATACTATGATTAACTTTTCGCAAGTACCTTTAGAACTTTACAACTAAAATATGATAACATGATCACTAGCAGATTAAAGGTAAAATATATTAACAATTTAAATAAAATAGAAATGAAAAGATTAAGTATGTCAAGAGGGCGTTTTTTTTTATTTTTGCATCAAACCCTTGTACAGATCGTAATTATAGAACTATTAACAATGAAATATACTTACTATTCCGAATTCCGACGGTAAATTTGGCATTATATCAGTAAAATGATCAATTTACTTAACTTTACAGAAATCATTTTGATATTTACCAAATCTAAACAGAACTTTCCCTATTTCTTCTGTCTGTTCTGTGTCGAAAGTGTCATTTCTCGTCCAATTCATAACTAAATATTTTCCACTGACAACCGGACGTATGGTACGAGGACACAACGGTGGAGTTTCATCAGCAAGTAACGGTCCAAAGCTGATTTTCCTTTCTAATCCTGCTCTGTTTAATACACGGATAAACATGTACACTCTTTCTTCGCCAATAAGACCAGGATGACGCTGAACATAGCTTGTCAGATGATGTATCTTGGTATAATCTTGAATATCAGGATTGTCAATGGTCGACCGATCTGAGCCGAATCCGATAAAGACATCATTGACTTGGCTTCTATCTTCTGTAATATTCCAGGAGAGTTCGAACAAATCAGTGGGTGTGTATATCAAGTTATCTGTGTACATTTTGATATTTGAACAAATGAAATCTGAAACTTGTACAGACTTTGATACCTGGTGGGCTTCCTCTGGCAAAATGTTAACGATAGATTCATCAGTGGTATTTGTACATAGGTGCATACATGATTCTCCTACCAAAGTAACTTTTCTTAAATTCTCTTTCAGTAGCCATGGTTTACCGTTCAAGCAAGCTATACTTTCTCTAGTTTTCGCATGTTTAAGTGATACATTGTGTATGTTTGGTGGACTTCGATCAAATGTTATTCCATCAGAACAAACTATTTTTGAAGGACTCATTGCATGGTTGTATGCTATGATAGATGCAAAGTATAATCCGTCCCCATTTGGAAATTTCATTGTTATAGAATCGTGTACAGTGCTTTCGACAGATGTATAGTTATTGTTTACATGGTTAAAACTAGTATCCATTAAGCACTGGTTACTTAAAGCCACTCTATAGACTTTTATACCACTTTCATGGTCGATAAAGTCGTGCCAGTGAATAGTTATGTCTTCATTCTTTGTATAGTCTATATCTGGGCTTCCCACGGGACCCTCATAAACAACACCAGCTTCTGGTGGCGAATCATCAACAAGAATGTCCATATGTTCAACGGTTTCCAGAAGAGCATTATTCAAAACTTTGATTTTAAAGAAATACCTTCGATTATGGTTGCCTTGATGTTTATTTTCATTTGCCAGTTTTCTTAGATTGGCATTGAATATCATTTCAGCACACTCTCCGATTTTCGGACAGTAAACAGCTCCTGCTGTATTGTTCGTATCATTCTGAAAAAAAAAGGAGAAACACTTCTTTTAAGATGTGCTGTTATTATTTGAAATATGTTATATGAAAAATAAACACCAGAAGAAATCAGTTTTTTAATCTTATATTCATTACAAGGAACAAAAAATAAAACATATAGAGCAACACTTTACTACCAATGTTAAACTCTAAGATTTTTACTTACTGATGCTATAACACCTAGTGCTTCCTCAATAAGTGTCGTCTTATTTACGTCAATACCAAAGGACAACTTAACTTCTTTAACACCACTATGTTGATCGAAAGCTTTGAATTGTATGAACATCTTAGACAGGTCTGTTGTGTGGTGTACGTAAAGTTCTTTATGTTCATCTCTGACTAACCAAATGTCGGTTATTTCTGGTGCAGAACGGTCAATAAATAGTTCTGTACTATCATTTAAGGTATGGTTCATTATATCTTTTGCCTGAAGATTCAGTTTAAATACATCGCCATCGGTCATTTTTGGGAGCAGGCAAATCGTTTCTGAAGTAAATTCATCGACTTTGCCCGTGGAAACTAAGTTGTCGTTCTTGGTCAGTGAGAAGAGGTACCCAGAAATACCATTTATGTTCTCTGTACCATTTATAGGTAAGATACCAGACACTTGGTCATAATGTCCGGTAATTCCAGCATACGTGTCTGCTTTAATTGGTCGCATTGGATTATTCTTTTTATACTCATTGTTAAAGAATCTGTCATTCCATTGATAGCATATCTTTCCATGATTTATTTGCCACTTATGCTCTGTCTCATTAGAAGCAGTGTTTACACATAAAGGTTTGTGCTTATTGATTTGAATTGATGAGGTGTTGTCAAAGAGAACAAACCGTCGAGCATGTTTAGCATTATTTGCTACATCTTTCGTCTCTAGTAGTATTGCATAGAGCATGGTCTTAGTGGAAGGAAGATCGATGTCAAAGGAGTTTACTGTTTTGTTACCTTTGTACACTTTTCCAGTCGCGGATCTATCTCTCATCAAAAGGGATGGCGAAGAGTTTATCACCTCAAAAATACTAATTTCAAACTGATCTATACCAGACGCCAATTTATCTGAACCGCCAGTCGGATAAGGATCTTCCCATCCATTTATTTGTACATTTATCTTGCCTGATGACGTCACCCTTGTCGACAGGACCATTGGTTCATCTTTACATTTCCCCGCCTCCGAACAATGAATGGGTGGCTCTATGTCGTAGATGTAACACAAAGTTTTCACGGATTCTGTCTTGTCATAAGAGACATTGGTCTCTACAAGGTTTTCAAGGTTTTTTGATACCAAGTATCCACCACCTTTAACTGTTACAGTCAAACAAAGGCTAAAAATTTAAAAAGAACACTTTATAAAAGAATTGCAAAATTGTCATTAAAGTAATTTTAACCTTCTTGTATGGAACGCCGCAACTGTCTTATATGGTCACTTTTTGTGACATGATGTCGTTTTGTCATTATATGATGTCATCTTGTCATTATATGATGTCATCTTGTCATTATATGATGTCAGTTTATCATTATATGATGTCGTCTTGTCATTATATGATGCCGTCTTGTCATTATATGATGTCAGTTTCTCATTGTATGATGTCGTCTTGTCATTATATTATGTCAGTTTATCATTATATGAAGTCGTCTTGTCATTATATCATGCTGTCTTGTCATTATATGATGTCGTTTTGTCATTATATGATGCCGTCTTGTCATTATATTATGTCAGTTTATCATTATATGAAGTCGTCTTGTCATTATATCATGCTGTCTTGTCATTATATGATGTCGTTTTGTCATTATATGATGACGTCTTGTCATTATATGATGTCAGTATATCATTATATGATGTCGTCTTGTCATTATATGATGCCGTCTTGTCATTATATGATGTCGTTTTGTCATTATATAATGTCATCTTGTCATTATATGATGTCATCTTGTCATTATATCATGTCGTCTTTTCATTATATGATGCCGTCTTGTCCTTATATGATGTCGTTTTGTCATTATATTATGCCGTCTTAATTGTCATTATATGATGCCATTTTGTCATTATATGATGTCGACTTTAATTATATGATGTCCTTTTGTCATTTTATAATGTCGTTTAGTCATAATATGATTTAGTCATTATATGTTGTAGACTTGTAATTATATGATGTCATCTTGTCATTATATGATATTGACTTGTCATACATAGTAAACCTGAATTTCTTTGGCCGCTGTTCCTAGTACAAACAGTATGTATACGATTTCGAACAAAACGCTTTTTTTCATCCAATCAAAATGCTCATTTACTGATTATATATAGTTGAGAAAATTGAAGACTTGAAATATTAAAAGTGGACACTCTAGCACAAGCAAGTATATTAAAACACAAAAAATCTGAGACTTTATGCGTTTGTTATATGATGTTGGAGGGAAAACAAAACATGCAAAAGTAAAGTAAACGCCGGTTATTCATAAAAACAAAACATATTTTTTAACATTATGATTTTGAATTTTGGAGTTTGACCGACTGGCATAGTATTCCAGAGCCCTGTTTTACTAAAGAACTTACGACCTACGTTCAGTCGTAAATTATATAGAATATTGAAGAGTTATGACCAAACTTAGGACTTACAACCTTTAGTAAAACGAGGGCCAGATGTATAAAATAAAGACGTAAACGTAAATATATAAAGTTACGTAAGTCTTAAAATATGGAAATTCAATAATCTCCATTAAAATGAAACAGTTGCGCAGTACAAGAAATACATTTACTTTTTTAAACTAACAATTGATGGGGATTTTCAAAAAACAATATTCGAAATTTGAAGGTAAATTTGTGATATACATGTCTGATCGATGACCTTGCTATGTGTGTCTCATATTAAAAAAAACTTATTTTTTTTATTCGTTTACTTAAGCTAAAAGCAGATTACTTGATTTCCTTTAAGGACGAAACGATAATTCATGCAATTTGATTGGATGAGAAAAGGTACAAGTACCAAGCACCGAACAGATAATTGTAATAATATGATACAGGTTAAACCTGAAAAGCTACCGCAGATTAAGTAACTTTCTTGTATATGATTCCTCATAATTTGATTAAAGCAAGAACTCATTATCTTTCAATAACAGGAAGAAACGCAAGCTTTTGCACGATTTTAAAAAAGGAACGCGACTGCAAACAGAACAAGGAAGTGAATTTGTGCGGACCTCGCAGAGAACCCCTTGTGCTGGATTTGTTTTAACATGTTTCTGTCCCCTTTAGTTAGAGTACCCTTTGTTTTGTTTTTGAGAAGTCATGTTTATGAACGCCATTATATTTAGAACCTTTTCCAAAGTATCCATGGTCCCCACAGGGTAAGATTATATTCCTCACCTGTTTTTGGTAGTTATACATTATATCTGTAATGTTTTGAAAGCGTTGTACTGAAAAGAAATGTTTATTTTTAACGCATGAAACTTTGTACACATCGTACTAGATTGTGACCTGAGCTAATTCTTTGTTATTTGACATTTAAACTACTTAGAATATGCTGAGATAAAGCATAAATAGGTACCCCTTTAGTATTTCTTGATTATTAATATGAAATGTGTCATTTTTGAGATATTTCGCATTGTTTTTGTCAGTAATTTTTACCGGTGAGCAAACCACATGCAAAGCCAAAGTAAATGATAACACCAGTCTTATTTTTATTAGTTCAGGCATAAGACATTTCTATTTTTGTTTCATTTTTGATACTTTCTAATTAAAGAAGTTAAGAATTTATAAGTATTTTACAAACTATCCATTTTTGAGTAAATTGTTAAAATATTATCTTTTAGTTTAGACTTTTGACCTGAAATTTAGCAAGGTTATATTTTGCTCACCTGAATTTTTTGCTCCCATTGTTTTGTATAATTTTTCCTATGATTATTTCTTTGCATAATGTTTTGTAATTGTTTTATTTAATATGCATAGGCACTTCAATGTGTATTTAGAATATTTTTCTGTGTAATTAAGTCAGCTTATTGCACTTAGGCTAAATTCAATTTATCTTAGTACATTTTAGGCTAAGTCCAGTTACTTAGTACATTTTAGATTAGGTTTTTACTTGGTACTCAGGTACATTTATTCCATTTAGGCTAGGTTTTGACTTGGTACTTTCATTCCATTTAGGCTAGGTTTTGACTTAGTACATGTGCACTTGTTCCATTTTCATTAAGATTACTGTTGTAGCTGTATTAAAGTTGCATTAGGTCTGAGGATATAACAATGACTTACCAGATACAAATTTAGTTATTTATAAACCTTACAAAAGTAATGTTTGTGCATTTTTGTAGGTATATTTCATTATATATAGTTTGACTTATGTGCACTTATACTTAGGCAAATTTATATTTGTACTTTCAGTTTTCTACCTTCACCTGTGAAGTTTGTAGTGACCAATAAAGATATCAAAATTTAGAGCATAGTTTATTAGAGCCGCTACAGTAGAAAACCTGCAACAAACCAGACACTATGGATGAGGAAGAAGAATCCAGTCAAACCAGTAGAAGATTAAGAACATTCACAGACAAGGCTAGACAAAACCATTTCGAACGTAGAGACAGGGTATTCGAAATCCTTTCAAGAATTAGAGACAATGCCATTCAAATAGCAGAAAAAGTAAACGCAAACAGGGAAAATAGAGAATTTTTAGCTGAAGCTAGACAACTCCTTTTAGCAGAAATGAACTCTTACCATTCAAAGCATAATGAATACAAACTTTACTTAGAATCGCAAAACACTGTTGAAACTATTGAGGAACTTGTCATGCTAACATCTCTTTACAAGGAGCTTGAAGCTATGATCATACGTACAATCAGATGTTAAAGCCAAAACCAACTGAGCAAAAGGACGAAGATAAAACAGAGACAAAACCAGTGCAAAACCAATCAGTTTATGCTCAATCTAATAAGTCTGGTAGAAGTTCAACCTCTTCAAGATCAAGTAAGGCCATACTCATGGAGAAACAGTCAAAATTAGAATCGGCAAAAGTTCGATTAAAGATGATAGAGGAAGAGGAACGTTTAAAACAAGAACAATATCAGCTAGAACTCAAAGTAAAGGAGGAAAGAGCAATCAGTGATGCACAGTTAGAACAACAAAGGTCAAATTTAGAATCAGAACTAAATGTTTTACGACACAAAAGAGAGGTAGCTGAAGCTGAGGCAGAGCTTACTGCGGTCAAGGAAGTTCTGGACGAAAACGATAACATAAGTCAAAATGGAGGAAACGAGAATTCGAGTCTGACCAAAGAGAGCCTAGAAAGCCTTCCAGCAATGCCTACATCACAGAGAGTTGAAGCTTATGTTTTGAATCCCAATGTGAAGGAATTTGTACCTAAGAAAATAAAAGATGAAATCTGTCAAACCACTTTTGATCAGTTTAAACCTAAAACATATGACAGTCAAAAAGAAACTAGATATGTACACCAAACTCCAAGTACAACAGAGAGAGTCTACATTGAAAAAGACAACTCAATAGGTGACTTTACCAAGTTCCTTCTAAAGAAAGATCTTCTAATTCAAAGACTGACTGAGTATGATGACAGGCCAGAACGATACTTTAACTGGAAGATACAGTTTAGGAAAGTGGTATCTGAACTAGAACTTTGCACATCAGAGCATCTAGACTTATTGATTCGATGGCTAGGCCCACAGTCGAAAGAACAAGCAATAAGTATACGGATAGCCAATGCTCATAATGAAGAATTAGGACTGAGAAAAATATGGAACAGACTTGATGAGCGATATGGGTCACCGGAAAAAGTAGCAGCGTCTTTGAAATATAGATTGGCCGTATTTCCTAAAATACAAGACGATTATAAGAAAATGTATCAACTCTCAGATCTTTTATGTGAAATCTCCTCAGTGAAAGACAATGAGCACTATAGCACAGTACTATCATCATTTGACTCTTCCTATGGTGTGAATGAAATAGTGCAAAAACTACCAGGTTTCTTAAAAAGTAAATGGATTGATAAAGCTAGTATGTACAAATCTAGGTATGATGTCATGTTTCCACCGTTTGAAGTATTTGCAGATTTTGTACACGATATGGCCGTTAGATTGAATGATCCATGCTTTGACTTTGAACGATCAGATGGAAAAGCTAGTAGTGCACCAAAGAAAAACTTTATAAAGTTCAATAACAAACCAAAAGTACAGACAAACAAAACTAGAGTAGAACCAGAAGAAACCCAATGCATGAAAACAGAAATTGACAAAGTTAAAAATGAGACACCAATGAGCGGTCTAAAGACTATTCCTTGTCCTTTACATAAGGAAGGTAAACACACCATCAGTGATTGTAGACTATTTCTTTCGAAACCATTAATAGAAAAACGAGAAATTGTGAGGAGTCAAGGTATTTGTTTCAAATGTTTGTATGGCAACCACCTAGCTAAGGACTGTAAATTAAATATAAAATGCTCAAAGTGTGGAAGCACTTCACATTGCGTTGTTTTCCACATAGATAAACCGAAACCTACCTCAGGTCATGGCGGGGAAAGCAAGTCATCACTGCGAGAATCTGAACAACTGCATATAGAGACAAAATGTACTGAGATTTGTAAAAGTTCGTCTGATGACAATTTCGAAGGAAAATCATGCGCCAAAACACTGTTAGTCAATATATATAGAGAAGGCAAACCAGGCAAGTCCTTAAAAACCTATGCAATCATAGACGATCAAAGCAATAAGTCACTAGTCAAGTCGAAGCTTCTTGATTTTTTCAATGATGAGTCAGAATTAATCTCATACACACTAGCATCTTGTGCAGGAAAGACAGAATCAACCGGAAGAAGAGCCCATGGTTACATAATTGAATCATTAGACAATTCTTTCAAACTCAGTTGTCCACCATTGACTGAATGTAACGACATTCCGAACTCGAAACGAGAAATAGCATCGCCTAGTATTGCGAAACACTACGCACACCTACATGATATCGAACCACTTATACCTGAAATCGATACTACGGCAGAAGTCTTACTCTTAATAGGCCGTGATATGTTACCAGCTCATCATGTACTAGAACAGAAGATAGGCCAGGCTAATGAACCGTTTGCACAACGTTTGCGTCTAGGATGGGCAATCATAGGCCAGTCATGTTTAGGTCAGATTCACACTTCAGATCAAGTATCAGTTTGTAAGACGTCAATCCTACCGAGTGGCAGAGAAACCTATTTGAAACCTTGTGAATATAGTTTAAAAATTAGAGACCAAAGTGAAAATAAAGTAACAGGCTCTATTTTTCAAAAGACCGATAAAGACAATGAACCAGGATTATCTCAGGAAGATAGAGTGTTCCTAAGTTTGATGGAACAAGGATTTTCAAAGTCTACATCTGGTAAATTGAGTGCACCACTTCCGCTGAGACAAAATCGATCAAAACTACCAAACAATTATGTATACGCTAAAAACAGAGCAGTCAACTTAGCGAAAAGTCTAGAAAAGGATAACGTCAAGCGAGAACACTTCTTAGAATTTATGAGAAAGATTTTCACAAACAATCAAGCTGAGGAAGCGCCCAAGTTAGATAAGGATCAGGAAGTATGGTATCTTCCCATTTTTGGAGTTTATCATGCCAAAAAGCCGTCCAAAATCAGAGTTGTATTTGACTCAGCCGCCAAATACGAAGGTGTGTCTCTCAACGACATTCTTATGAAAGGTCCTGACCTAACGAACAATTTAGTAGGTGTTTTATCGAAGTTTCGTCAAGGACAAGTTGCAGCAATGGCAGATGTTGAACAGATGTTTTTCAACTTTGAAGTAGACCCCAACTATAGAGATTACTTGAGATTTATTTGGTTCAAAGATAATGATGTTACCAAACCACTCATAGATTACCGTATGAAAGTGCATGTATTTGGAAATGCACCCTCACCATCTATAGCGACTTATGGATTGCGGAAAGCAGTGTGTAACAATGAAAATCCTACCCACAAATGTGATGAAGTTTGTCAATTTGTTAGGGACAATTTTTATGTTGATGATGCCCTTATTTCACGAGATGAAGCCCATGAAGTAGTAGATCTTATATCAAAAACACAAGACAGATTAGAACAAGGTGGTAAAATCAGACTCCACAAGATAGTTTCGAATAGTTCAGATGTACTAGACAGTTTTCCGTCCACAGATTTAGCTGATGGAATATCGGGAATTGATTTTGAAAATGAATCTTGTTTTCATAGAAGTTTAGGTATGATTTGGGATATTGCCAAAGATGAGTTTACTTACAGACTAAATACCGAAGAAAAGCCTTTCACTAAAAGAGGACTGTTATCAGTTATCAATGGAGTCTTCGACCCATTAGGATTCATTGCCCCAGTAATTCTTAAAGGAAGAATTATCATGAGAGAAGCCATACAAAATAATTCACTTGCATGGGACGAACCTTTACCTAGTGACTTGAATTTAGAATGGCAAAAGTGGGTCCAATCTCTAAAGGACATAGAAAATCTAAGGATATCAAGGCCTTTCATGAGATTATCTTGTGTCAATCAGTTGGACAATTGTGAATTACATATATTTTCAGATGCTTCAAAGGCAGCAATATCCGCAGTAGGATATCTGTATTACCCCTGCGATAGTGACATTTCAAATTCTCAAGTTGGATTCGTGCTAGGAAAGTCTAAAATAGCTCCAACACATGGACACACCATTCCAAGATTAGAATTATGTGCCGCATTACTTGCAACTGATTTAGCCACATTTCTACAGAAGCAATTGTCGATAAGTCGAGACCGTACATTTCTGTATACTGACAGCCAAGTTGTTTTAGGCTATCTTAATAATGAAAGTAGAAGGTTCTATGTATACGTGAGCAATAGGGTGGATAGAATACTTTCGGTTTCGAAAAAAGACCAGTGGCATTATGTGTCAACGAGTGAAAATCCAGCGGATCAGGGCACACGACCATTGGAGGCTATAAATTTATGTGAATCATTGTGGCTGAAAGGACCAAAACAATTTCTTGACTCTCGTACTAGTAGTAAAGTAGAATCTAATAGTATTTTTGAGATGATTAACCCAGATAATGACAAGGAAGTTCGTCCCCTTGTTCAAGTCAAGAAAACTGATGTCAGTACATCTTGTTTAGGAACTGATCGTTTCAGTAGATTTTCATCATGGTTAAGGTTAGTTCGTGCAATAGCTCGTTTGAAACAAGTTTTAACACAAAGGTCGAACAAAAACAACAGCGTAGACATTGCTAGGAATAAAGTTGACATGATCAACGATTCAGAATGTTTAATTGTGCGAGAAGTTCAAAATGAATATTATAGATCTGAGATAAGTGCGTTAAGGAACAAAGAACCATTGCCCAAGGATAGCAGTATTTTAGATTTGTCTCCAATGTTGGACTTGCATGGAATACTTAGAGTAGGCGGACGCCTCAAGAATGCGAGATTAGATCGTCAAGTTACAAACCCTATTATTCTTCCTGGAAAAAGTCATATTGCCACATTAATTGTGAGACATTTTCATGAACTAAATCATCACCAGGGAAGGCACTACACAGAAGGTGCAATACGGTCAAATGGATTTTGGATAACAGGATGTAAAAAGCTAGTCAGTACCTTGCTTCACAAGTGTATAACATGTCGAAAGTTACGTGCAAAATCAGAATACCAACAAATGGCAGATTTACCATCAGATAGAGTGAACCCTGCACCACCTTTCACTTTTGTTGCAGTAGACACTTTTGGTCCGTGGCAGGTAGCTGCCAGACGTACAAGGGGAGGTATTGCGCAATCAAAACGTTACGCCATTATGTTTACATGTCTCGTTATTCGCGCTGTCCATATTGAAGTCATTGAAGAGTTGACGTCGTCTTGTTTCATTAATGCGTTAAGAAGATTTGTGTCAATCCGAGGTCCTGTCAAAGAGTTCAGGTCAGACAGAGGTACTAATTTTGTTGGAAGTGTCAATGAATTGGGAATAGAGCCCATTAATGTCGAAGATCCAAAAATTGCTAATTATCTGTTGAACAACAAGATGATTTGGAAGTTTAGTTCACCTCAATCCTCTCACATGAACGGAGCAGTCGAAAGAATGATCGGTTTAGCCAGGAGAATTTTAGAACCTATGCTTGCGAACAATCACAAAAATTTGTCGCATGAAGTGCTTTGTACATTCATGGCTGAAGTCAGTTGTATCATGAATAGTCGACCTATATCATCAGTATCTCATGATCCGTCTTTACCTACTATTCTGTCACCGAATACTCTTTTGACGCAAAAGTTAGGAAATAGTAGTGATTCGGACTGCATTGAAGAGCTTTCATTAAAAGATATGTACAAATCTCAATGGAAGCATGTTCAAGTGTTAGCAAACCAATTTTGGAAGCAATGGTCTTCTCAGTACCTTCATAATCTCCAATCTCGCAAGAAATGGACTGATATCCGTCCAAACTTAAAGGAAAATGATATAGTTCTTGTGATGGAAGAAAATATGCCTAGAAATTTTTGGCCCGTTGGAATAATTGAAAATGTATTCCCAAGTTCAGATGGATTAGTGCGAAAGGTTTCAGTTCGAATCATCAAAGATGGAGATCCAATCTTATATACCAGACCAATTACCAAGTTGGTTTATCTGATGAGTTGAATGTGTTCATTTATGGACTGTACAATTTGAAATATCTATGGACTGTTCATTTGTATATATATTTAATGTAGACATATTGTTGAATGTTGAATGTAACAATCATTGATGTATATTGCATTGATTTGATTTTGATGTGATTTTGGTTTTCTGTATTACCAAAATCAGACGGGGAATGTGCTGGATTTGTTTTAACATGTTTCTGTCCCCTTTAGTTAGAGTACCCTTTGTTTTGTTTTTGAGAAGTCATGTTTATGAACGCCATTATATTTAGAACCTTTTCCAAAGTATCCATGGTCCCCACAGGGTAAGATTATATTCCTCACCTGTTTTTGGTAGTTATACATTATATCTGTAATGTTTTGAAAGCGTTGTACTGAAAAGAAATGTTTATTTTTAACGCATGAAACTTTGTACACATCGTACTAGATTGTGACCTGAGCTAATTCTTTGTTATTTGACATTTAAACTACTTAGAATATGCTGAGATAAAGCATAAATAGGTACCCCTTTAGTATTTCTTGATTATTAATATGAAATGTGTCATTTTTGAGATATTTCGCATTGTTTTTGTCAGTAATTTTTACCGGTGAGCAAACCACATGCAAAGCCAAAGTAAATGATAACACCAGTCTTATTTTTATTAGTTCAGGCATAAGACATTTCTATTTTTGTTTCATTTTTGATACTTTCTAATTAAAGAAGTTAAGAATTTATAAGTATTTTACAAACTATCCATTTTTGAGTAAATTGTTAAAATATTATCTTTTAGTTTAGACTTTTGACCTGAAATTTAGCAAGGTTATATTTTGCTCACCTGAATTTTTTGCTCCCATTGTTTTGTATAATTTTTCCTATGATTATTTCTTTGCATAATGTTTTGTAATTGTTTTATTTAATATGCATAGGCACTTCAATGTGTATTTAGAATATTTTTCTGTGTAATTAAGTCAGCTTATTGCACTTAGGCTAAATTCAATTTATCTTAGTACATTTTAGGCTAAGTCCAGTTACTTAGTACATTTTAGATTAGGTTTTTACTTGGTACTCAGGTACATTTATTCCATTTAGGCTAGGTTTTGACTTGGTACTTTCATTCCATTTAGGCTAGGTTTTGACTTAGTACATGTGCACTTGTTCCATTTTCATTAAGATTACTGTTGTAGCTGTATTAAAGTTGCATTAGGTCTGAGGATATAACAATGACTTACCAGATACAAATTTAGTTATTTATAAACCTTACAAAAGTAATGTTTGTGCATTTTTGTAGGTATATTTCATTATATATAGTTTGACTTATGTGCACTTATACTTAGGCAAATTTATATTTGTACTTTCAGTTTTCTACCTTCACCTGTGAAGTTTGTAGTGACCAATAAAGATATCAAAATTTAGAGCATAGTTTATTAGAGCCGCTACACCCCTACTTTCATTTTCGAATTCAGAGCCGGCTAGAGAGAAATTAACAAAAACAAATATGTTTACTGGGGACAAGGAAAATGAAATGACTGCAGGAAATGAAATTTGTCTGCTGAAACATTCAAGTTATTTGTTTGGTTGACAATGCACCGCTTTTTAGGGGGGTCTTGTTTCGCGAAAATTCGAATGACAGGTTCCCGCGCTTCTGTCATTTTGTTATGATGGGCGTGGCCTCTAGTGATAAGAATGGACGCCAAAATAGTAGTACTATTTTTTTAATTCTTTATATTTAAAACATTTCATAGCTGGAAATACTTGAAAAAAAATATTTTAATACAATAACTATGTTTATTATTTTTTAAAATTAAAAATTACAAAAAAGGAATTTAATTTTGCATTCCGTGTTATTGGGTGCGGATTTCTGACTAGCTTATACGTCTTCCGGTTTGAGGCATCATACTCAGTCAATTTAGCTCCCGCTGAGCGGGAGCTTATTACTCTCAAATACCGACCAGTACCTCCACGTGGTGAGAGTGGGGAAACGTTACAGCGACAAGAAAGGTCTTGATTCCTGATAACTGTAGCGGCCAACACTGGCGGTGCATGGTGTGCCGACGAGCTGGATGACCCAAGGCATACAGCAAATCTATCAACTGAAAGGTTGAACTTCGCTACAGAGGCTTCTAGCCTATTGTCACGAGATTAAAGCCATCAAGTCAAGATAATCGTACAGAGTTAAAACTGTTTGTAGTTAGGAACCAATGCCTTAAAAGTTTGACCCATTTTAATATTAATTTATTAATTTATTTTTAACTGTGATGTCAATTTTTTATTTCCGCGAACTAGAAAGCTTATCAGCATGAGGATTGTCTGCGTAGATGAAGAGAAAAAAAGAAAGAAAAAAGAACTATAACCAGGAATGGTGTTTTGTGGAGGATAACAACATTCTCGATGTTATGAATAATCTTCACATTTATGTTCTTGCTCATGTTTATATGTCGGATAGAATAATGACAAAACGGCATCCCACATCATATAATGACAAAACGGCATCATATAAAGAAAAGTCCACATAATATAATGACAAAACGGCATCATATAATGAAAAGTCCACATCATATAATGCCAAAACTGCATCATATAATGAAAAGTCCGCATCATATAATGACAAAACGGCATCATATAATGAAAAGTCCGCATCATATAATGACAAAACGGCATTATATAATGACAAAACGGCATCATATAATGACAAAACGGCATCATATAAAGAAAAGTCCACATAATATAATGACAAAACGGCATCATATAATGAAAAGTCCACATCATATAATGCCAAAACTGCATCATATAATGAAAAGTCCGCATCATATAATGACAAAACGGCATCATATAATGAAAAGTCCGCATCATATAATGACAAAACGGCATTATATAATGACAAAACGACATCATATAATGATAAGTCCACATCATATAATGACAAAACGGCATCATATAACGATAAGTTCACATCATATAATGACAAAACGACATCATAAAATGATAAGTCAACATTATATAATGACAGGACGACATCATATAATAACAAGAGGGCATCATATAGTGACAAGACGGGACCATATAATGACATGACGGCAACATATAATGACAAAACGACATCATATAATGTTAAACCGACATCATATAATGATTAACCGACATCGTATAATGGTAAACCGACATCATATAATGACAAAACGACATCATATAACAAAAAGTGGCCATATAAGGCAGTTGCGGCGTTCCATATTTTTGACTGTACTTACGATTTAAACAGAAATTAAATATGAAGTCTGCTTCTTATTTAGATCTACATCTCGAAATTGACTCTCAAGGAAGACTTTCAACAAAGCTGTATGACAAACGTGATGACTTCAACCTTCCATTCGGCAACCTCCCCTTTTTGTGTAGCAACATTCGTCCGCTCCTGCTTATGGAGTCTTTGTATCACAGTTGATTCGTTACTACAGAGCTGGCGGGGATAACTTCGATTTCCTTGGCAGAGTGTCACGTTTGACATAGAAATTGCTGACACAGGGATATGTTGCTCCACGGTTGCTGTTTTCTCACTCAAGAAATTTTATGGTAGACACCGTGCACTCGTAGACAAATATGGGATTTCTATCTCTCAAATGAGTGCAAATGTTGGTTTGTCGTAGAAATTTGTTTTGTCTTCCTTTACCGGATTTGACACAGTGAATTGGAAATTATCAACACAACGGTGTGTTATAGCAGGCAGGAACCGCTTACTCCTCCGGAGTTCACTCTTGTTACGACTTGAGTTCGCGGTGTTGATTTCCGTTCGGTTTATTTTGGTTTTTGTGTTCGTGTTCGTGTTTACCGGTTTCGTCGTTGCCCTTTCGGACTTTAGATACTCGAATGCCTCATTGGTGCCTCTTTGCTTCTTAGTCAAGTTCATGTTCCACTGGCTATTAAAAATATTTTGATATACGTTAAGATTTTAAGAACATATATGGGTGTACTTTTACATTTTTACCTTTCACCATCGTTCATTAATTCATTGTTTGTAATGTTAACGATTTCATTAAAATCTCGAACAGGATTGGAAGATGAAGGGTCGCTTCTCACTGTAACAGTCTTGATATGATTGCGTGCTCCTGAAGATAAAAAAAACCGCATAATACTTTAAAGCTCTCGTTTGTTTCAGGTACATGTATAACATATATTTATATTTGACCATTTTTTTTCTATGCAAGTCAAGCTTGTAAGAAGTCGGTACATGTACCAAACAGTAAACAAAGTGTACTGGCTATTAAACTAATGGAAAAATGGTGTTAGAGAACGAATATTGGGAATATACATTTTTAATTAAAATTACAACAAAGTTCGAGGCAATAAATTTGTCTTTTCAAATGATTTTTATACCATTTTTAACAAAGTCATTTTTAAGAAATAACAATTGCTACCTAGCTTTTCTTATTGTGGTTATAGATACCTGTAACTGAGACTTTGTTCATATCAATTTTAACATCAGTTACACCAAATAGTTCTCTGGGAACAAACTTTGGTCTAGGTCGACTGTCTATTGTGACATTAAACGCAGCTGCCAAATCAACTCTAAAAAGACCAACTTGAAATCTTCCATGGAAATCTTTCTGTAGAGAACACGATGAACTTCCTACGTTAGATAATGCATCTGTTCCATCAGGAGAGGTCGCTCTTATTTGACAGCTTTCAATTCCTGGTTTTATGGTGGCTATTTATAAAGAAGATAGAAACGTACATATATTTATTATCGAATAAACTATACTTTACGTTTTGAATAAAGATAAGTAATGAAATAATACATTGTGGCTTTCTGAAATGTTACTCTACACCATTTCTTTTGAAACACCTGTACCTTTGCGATCTTCAAAATTCCTGGTATGTCTTCCTTGTTTTCTCTTTTCTCTTAGACATTGAGATTGATCATCCCAGTTTGGTAGTTTTTTTACTACCTTTATATACATCGCTATCTAACAGGTAAAATCTTAGTTCGAGAAATATTAATTTACAATACTGTAAGTCAATGCATGGGAAAGATTGGTAAACAAGAGGCTCCTAGGAGCCTGAACTTGTCACCTGGTCCTTAAGGACATGGGGGTCTCTACAATATGGGGTCATCGAACAATTTAAACCCTATAGAGACTTTTGTAAACCTTAAAATAAGCTGAAGGTTAAAACGAGTAACACCTTTTTTCTATCTGCAACAGTTTTCATTCCAAAAGACAAAAACACTATTTTTGACCTTTCAAGATCGACAACCCCCATAAAGGGTCATATCAAAATTTCAACAGAACGCAGAATTTTGTAGTTTAGTGAGCTGAAGGATTAAGCAAACAAAAGCTTTTCTCAAAAGATTTCATTTCATTGCCATAGACATGACAAAATGCTATTTTTGACCTTTAAAGGGCAAAAACCCCTATAATGGGTCACCTAATAACTTAGATCAAATGGAGACTTTTGTAAAGCTTAATGAGTTGATTAAGATTTAGACAAGCAAAAGATTTTTCTCTGCTCTCAATGGGTTTCATTTTTTGGGGCAAAAAAAAAACAACTCTGTTTGACCTATTAATGGACATAACCCCTATAAGAGGTCACCTGGAGACTTTTGTAGAGCTTAATGAGCTGAATGTTTAAACAAGCAACATCTTTTCTCTATCTTCAATAGTTTTCATTCTATAGGGTTAAAATTTGAAAACCCACAGGGGGAGGGTAACTCCAAGTATTGTAGGGTACAGTTGTGAAGCCAAGAAATTTTATACCCGATCATATATCATATATATACCTTCTACAAAAAGACACCAATTCATATATATTAAATGCAGTTAAAATTACATGGAATATGATTAAACTTAACATATTTTACAGATGCTCTTTCAAAATTTGAAATGAAAAAGTTATCAAATGCATGTAAGGGTCACAAGAAGGCAAACGTGGATACAGAGTCACTTTTTTCTATATTTATATGACGTTTGTGAAAGTACTTTTATCATTTATACAACATCTTAAATTTCCACCCTTTTTACATATTGAACACGCCTTTTTGGGCCTTTATAATGGAAGTTACCCCCACGTGGAATAAAACACTTATTTTACCTTCAAACGGCCATAGTTTCTATAAGAGGTCATCTAAAAACTTCGACGTAATGGAGACCTTTGTAGAACTTTTGATTCTAAAGCGCCTAAAATCCATCTGGTTTGTTATAGTTGCTGAGTTATTATTAGCCATTTTAAGTGATTTTACCCAATGTTCTATCCAGTAACAGTGGCCATGTTTTTTATTGAATCTATTCAAAATAATGATTGTTTTTGCCATGTCATATATCATTTCTGCGAAGTTTAAATTGAATTGGTTCAGTGATTTTAGAGAAGGAGACTTTAGAAATGGTTAACGGGAGACGACAACGACCTATGCATAGTGATGGCATTAGCTCATATAACCTTTGGCCAGGTGAGCTAAAAGGGAGGTAAAATTCATGTAAACTTTTGCGGAACGTAATAATCACGTTCAAAAAGCTGTTTCAATCTTTCAAAAATCACGGCAAAGTAAAGAGCAAACATAAGAACTGGTCGGATGATGGAACTTGTTAGAGACGCTTAAATAAAATTTCAAAGGTTAAATTGAAAAATAAGAGGCTCCCAAGATCCTGAATCGCTCACCTGACTAAAATGTCTTCATTTCTAAGCTATATGGCAACACCAACCTTTCATTACATTATAGAGACAATAAGTAATAATTTATAATAAGGGGACATCCGACAACATTGATCAACTTAATTCGTAAAGTGTAAGTTAAATTAGCTGAACAATTTAGCAATCAAAAGCTTTTTATTTTCATCGAGTTTAAAAGGTTATTTTTATGTTTCAAGAACCATAACTTATTTCAATGGGTCATTTGAAAACGTCTACCCAAAGAGTTTTTGTTTGTTTGTTAGAAGAAATGATGTTATTAATATTGTTATAAAAAAGTGTTTTCGCTATCTATAACAGTGAAAAACTGAAAAAATGGCATTCTAAGGGGAATAACTCCTGAAATGAATGATCCAATAATTTTGACCCCGATACATATTTTGTACATACTGATTTGACTAACGATATGCAAATTTCTCATATATCGTATATATACTCTTCAAAAAAGTTACGCATAGATAGAAAATTCCCCGTACGTTTAATGCAAATCGAAACAATTTCAAAACATTATTGCTGAGCTGTTCAATTTTTATGCTGGCGTCACACTGTCCCTCTTTTGACATACAATGGACACACAAATCTTCCAGACACTACAATTTCTATTGTTTCATATCCCCCTCTATCAAGCAGGCTAAAAAAACTTCCGATAGTAGTTTAGTTGCTAGCTGTACATAGCGATGTTTGACGGGATTTTACTAAGTAAAAGATCCAATGGCAAATATCGGACGGAGGACGGATGATTTCTTTTCATGGCAGTTTTTGTAGTAACAACTTATAACAGGTTAATTATGCAGCATTAAAACCCCTATCGTGGGATTCGACTTCATGACTGCTGCTGCTCACCTACACTTACTGTTGACGAAATCTGGTCATTTCTGACTGCTACACATATATATTTATTCTGTTTGTCAAAACCTGTTTGAGTAGTGAAATAAAATATTGCTTTAATAAGATTAACGGTATGGTAGTTTATTACTCTTGGAAAGTTATTTTGGGTTCAAAAATCTTACTTAAGTTAAAATTTGAGTCTTCCGATAAATAAAAAAATATGCAAAAAGTGTAAAAGTCTTAAAATTAACACAACAAGAGTTAACACTAAAATATATCTCGCCTGCCGGCACCATCAGAAACAATAATTCTTTTTTTCTTACACCATATATTAAATTTATAAAGATTTTCAGTGTCTAAGATCAAAAGGTGTTTATAGTACTTAAACATTGCTAATATATGCAATAAAAATAATCAGTCACTCAACCAGAAAATCAAGGTCAAGGTCAGAAGATGGGAATGCAACTGTGCTAAGGTATAACTAGGGCATATGCATACACGGTTTCACCAACCTAGTGCCAATAGTACTTGAGATATGGAGGTGCTCCTTAAACTTTAACACCGCTATTATATGTATTGAAAATTGTCTAAGTCACTCAACCAGAGGGTCAAGGTCAAAAGATGGGGATGCAACTGTACTAAGCTTCTACAGGGGCTTTTGCATCCAAGTTTTTTTTAAACTAGAAATTATACTTCTTGAGATATGGAGGTTCCCGCAAAACTTTACCATTGCTACATTTATTGAAACCAGAATATCAAGGTCAAGGTGAAAAGATGGGGATGCAACTTTGTTAAGCTACTACAGAGACATATGCATACCAAGTTTCATCAACCTAGGACCTACATATGGAAGTGCTCATTTAGCCTTGCCCGAAAAGTTACCGCCGCTGCCGCCAGTAAAATAACACCTATGTCCGGCTTTGTTTCGCAGGTGAAACAAAAACTGCTAACAAATTTCTTAAAAATCGCTACCCCTAATACACTTTCTGAAATCGAAGATATAAACATACATACATGAACTAATATATACACGCTTACATGAAAATTGACATTTCATTTGTAAAAATTACATTATTTTCATCTTAGTTAGTTTGTTCTTGATCTTTTCATACTAAACCGCCCAATAAATCGGCATTCTTGACGTAACGTTATTGGCACCAGCAGCTCATGTTATAAAATATCATTACACTAGTTACGACGGATATACGAATACAAAGCGAGGTCTTCATGATGCCGTGTTTCTTTCGCACCACCTTTGGAGAGCTTTTCGTTTCATTCGTGCCGCCATCGTAAGATTAATGAAACCGACGACACTTAGAATGCAACAAAAATCAAAAGATGTCTTCACGAAGGCATTACGATAGAAAGCATGGATAAAAACGAACACAACACGAACAAGGACCTTTGCACGAACCTTTAGCATTCTTTTTGACATATTAAAAAAAATTCTGCGGCACTACGAAGTTTACCTCGATGTCAGAAAATTTCAACAGAAGGTGCTGCGATGGTAAAAGATGGCTACACGAATAGCGCGATCTGGTTACGATCAGTCCCGATTCTGAAAATATCCATAATCGTGTTTCCATCGGGGTCTAAATCCGGATAGTGTGACGTCAGCATCAGCAACAGCATCTATGTTTTTCAATATTTATAGTAAATTTTGACATCTTAAGGGGAATAACTCCTAAATGGAATGGTCCTACAGCTTTGACCCTATAACATATTTTAAATCATGATGTGCATTATTATTGAAGTTTAAATGATAAAATACAAATGACAACAAAGTTCCAGACAATAAATTTTGCTACGCCTGACGCGCGTTTCGTCTATTCAAGACTCATCAGAGGCGCTCTACCAAAAATATTGAAAATGCCAAACACTATATGAATATGAAGAGCATAGAACAGTAAAACCAAATATACCAAACTGGGGAACCAAATTATTACTAAGATAATCAACCTATGTCTGGGGTAGGAAGAACCTCAGGGTTTAGACAATTTTTAAATTTAAAGTGCAACTAAAACGGTCATAACAAATTCGTCTTATTTAGAAATTTTTATTTTCTAAGATCAATGCAAAAAATATGATCAAAATCGGTTCACAAATAACGGAGATATAAGTGTTTGAAGTGAAAAAATTCGCACCTTTCAAAATCCAATCAACGATATTTCCGGAAAAAGATTACAAGCGAGATAACCGGAAGTGACGCACAAGGGGGAACCTAAGTCGTTAGCTAGCATAGAATGCAATGCATTGGTTTTTTTTATGGAAAAATAAAGATATTTGCAATAAAATATGATTTTTTTCGTTGGAAATGTGTTACATTCATATTCAAAAGCAACACCAAACGAACACATGCATTTTCCCTTTTTAATATAATTATTTTAACTCAATATTTAAAAAAAAGATAGGCCGTCACTGTATTCAGGATTGAAATTTTGATCTTTGAAAACTGTAAAAAAAAAGTATTATGATAAATAATGCAAAATTACATTATCAAAAGGAGAACATATGAGATTAATTTGCACAAATTAAAAAAAGTTTTACTGATCAATCAGTACACATTACGTAATCAAAGGAATATAGAATAAAAAAAGTTATGTTAATCTCTTTAAAAGTCTATGTTAATTTTATTCATATTTACATGTTAAATGTCGGCATTGGACGGTATTTAGGGTTCCAGTCTTTATATAGTCTTTGATAATTACCTGATTTATCAACCCATGCTGAGTGTGATCTACCTTCTATGATTAATTAACAAACGCAGGTGTGAAGTTTTGTTTTACGAGATTAGACGATGAATACCACACACGGCGAAATAAACAATTTGGAGACAGTCAATTTCAAACTTGAGCATCTTCTTATTGTTAGTATAATCGTAATCAAATTTAAAAAAGTATGTACACACGGTGATATTTTGTTCTTTGTGCAACATTTGGATAAACAAAATTAAAAATTTAAATGTATACATGCATGTTAAAAAAAATTTTCAATGAAATATTAGGCAATTTTGGAAATGAAGTTTGTCGCATCCTGGCGCACACAGTATTTGCAACTGATAAATTCTGCTTCCCATTGCTCCAGTTACATACAGCTACCGACCTAAAATGGTCCAGGGAGTCCCATTTTGACGAACCGACGAAATATTGATGTGTATACTATATTATAATCATATATTAGGGTTTATCAATTAATCTGATAAACCAATTTAATTATAGGGAATAAATGGTTTGTGCGATAATTTCGTTTACTCCGTTCTAAGAATTTTCCAGTTCAATCTGGTTTTATTGATTATTTGTGACGTCTCAGTTCATTCATTCAAAAACTTGTATCGCAAGGTCACTTCGTTAAAAAGTTGCTCCAACAAAAAATTGAAAAAATCGTTTCAACATCTGGACCATCCGTCATCGAAATTACCATGAAGCCTCAAAATAGAAAGAGACTGTCTCCAAATAAGTTCCAGCAGATCAAGAAGTCAGATAAAGACCCAAAGAAAGCCAGAACTTCAAACAGGACAAACACGAGGTCGGCAAATCATGTTCACGGAACTAACATTCAGCTAATACATGCTGAGGACAATTCTAATACACCCTCAAGAGTGCCAGGTCAAAGGATGGACATTGAAAGCTCCGAAAATGTCGTCGGCGCAACGCAAAATCATCACCGAACAGCAAATATTTCAATGGCACGTGGCCCTGTCATAAACATCGCGTCTGAAGCAGATCAGCGTCAAGTCCAACGTCCTCGAGTAGTTCATTTTCCAAGCCCTTCATCTACTGTAAGTGCTTCACAAGACCAGCAGATGCCTAATAATCTCCAGCCAGTCAACGATGACCCCATGATAAGGAGGGATGAGCAGACAAATGTGGTCCCGGGTAGCTCTAGCTGTTATACTTTGAACAGTTCTTCTTCTTCCGGTACAGTACAGTCCTCCCCAGGGAGTATCGTCGTACTTTAAAGTGCAGTGGTCGATGCGAGAAAAACATCTGGTGCGGTTATTTGCAGTGAAGTAGTGCTGATATCTACAGTGCTGGTTAAAAACGACGATAGATGTTTATCGAACCTGGACGGACTGCACCCTCTCCTTAAATGCATTGAGGGTGCTGCAGGAGCTCACTTGGGTAGGGAGTCCATTCCACAGGCGTATGGAGTCAGGGAAGAAGGAATGGCGGTAGGCATCTGTTCTTGCGTAAGGAATCAGGAAACTGAGCTGATGATTTTGTCTGGTGCTTGTTGTTCTTGGTGTTCAAACCAGGGGCAAACTCAGGGTAGGTTTATACGTGTAAATGATACTAATAGCTTAATTTTGCAAGGTGAAAAGTCTCCGGATTTTATGGTTAGTGTTTTTGATCCCATTTCATCAACAAACAAACAAACCAAACAAAGTTTTATTTTGCAAATTAAATGCACCCTACATAGAGACGAACCGACGAAATATTGATGTGTATACTATATTATAATCATATATATAAGTAATATCTTAGTTTAAAGTTTTTTTTTCGAAACCTGGCGTATGCAATTATTATTAATATATCATTTTCCTTCAGAAAACGTGGTCCAACTGAGAAAATCATATCGAATTATTATTGTCTCAGGGTTCAATAACAGATTATCTAAAATGAATTATTCTTTCATTTATTTGTCAAACTTCTGTTGAAATTCATCATTAACAAAAAGCAAAACTATATACTTACACACGGACCGACGGATACACGTGTAAGCAATCTTTATATGATGGAGTAAAAGAAACTATAACTAGTTTACCTAGAGTAATGGTGATTGTCAGAATGCAAATTTTGATTATATAAGTATCTAATTAATACAATGCTGCCAGTTACATCGAAAAGTAACAATAAGTCACAGACATTTGGAATGGCCAAAAATATGTGTTCCTTCCTTATAGCCTCATTTCATGGCATAAATATAATCAGTAGAATAACTGACCTGTCATCTTTTTGAAACAATTTTTTTAAGATTTTGAAAGAATATTCAGTTTGTGTTTTTTATTAATGATTTATTATTTATAATTATAATCTATTATTTCATCTACATTAAACTTAACTTTTTTAAATGTTAAGTGATTTTAAAAATGTATTTTATATCACATATCTAGTAACCTGAATGTATGTTAATTATCATTTTATTACTAACTTGTTGTAAGAGATATACACTACCGTTTGTTATTGTATCTAATATAAACAAATTAATCGGTTCCCCCTATTGCGTCACAAGGGCCCGTGGAATTATAACGCGCACTTGCGGAAGTTATAAAGGTGAGATTTTAAGAAATTAACACTAAATTGCAAATATCTTTGTTATTTCTCGTCGGATTCAAGTCGGGTTTTTTGTTTTGATCTTAGAAAGTGCAGACCAATAAAATGAAATAAAGTTGTATAGGTCGTTTTAGTTGCACTTTAAAGCTTTGATGTTTTCTCCAGCACAAAAGTGTTGGTGACGGAGCGGGCTAACCTCGGGGAATTAAAACTCCACCAGCAGTGCTAACCTTCATGTGTGTTCGAAATTTGGTCTATATAAATATAAATATCCTATAAAGTTATCAGCCTGAGGATATTTAGCTTGTAGGTCAGTACAAGAACCAAAAAAAAAATCAAGAAAAGGCGAAATAATTCCCACATTGGTTGCTGGAAATTCTTCATATTCTTAGGTAAATCTGCAGGCGCTGGTCACTTTAATTCTGATGTAGAATTCAAATCTCTGCTGTCGTTTATGAGCTATTTGCAAAACTAAGGAGACTGTAAGTTTATTCACATTTGCTATTTTATGCTGCGGTGTCCATATTTTACAACCAATCAAAATATCCACATCAGCGACCATCAGCGCAATGCCGTGATGATACCCTAAGGAACCAAGAAACATCAGACCAAATTTGGTTCTGATAGGTGTTGCTGTTTCAGAGAAAAAGATGTTTGAAATAAGTTAACAGCCTTCGGATCAGATGAGCAAAATACCTCAAAGCGGGAGGGTTAACAGGTATGATCAAGGTTAAACAAATCAGTACAATTTACAGACGCTCAATAATGTTACCCTCTACTAGACAAATAAAGTGAGCTGTGCCTATTCTGAAATAGTAACTTACGTTGACAACAGAGTTGTATAAGGAATATACGGCATTTTTTAAAATTGATTTAACCACGGCAAGTATCAGTCCAGCCCGGAAGGGCGAGCCTGATACGTAAAGCCGTCATAAAGTCCATCTCAAAAACAAAATGTCTTATATTTCTTTTATCGGCAATACCGATTTATTCATGACCATATTCTTATTTGATCTTATTTCCTATTGATTTCATTTTATGAAGAATCTTTTTTAGCGTTGGCGGTGATGTGGCAATTTCATGAATGACGTTCCAATATTTTCATTCATGAATTGACGCGAAAGAACAGATGCGCGCAACTGTAATGCATGGCAACGTCACGCGCCTCCTTAGAAGTGACCTGTTAATTTTTGTATTACAGCCAATATGTGATAATATCGGACGAAGTCCGACTAAGTGTAGAATATAGGTCACATGACAAGCGTATTAATGTTGCAAACCGGATGTAGCATTTTGTGAATCAATCCCATAATCCCCCGAAGGCCAGCTTTAGCTGTGTTTTCGCATAAGAAACTTAAAAGAAATTATGTTTTGGCGAAGCCAAAATATAATTTCTAAACCATTTGAATTTTCAAACGATTTTTTTTCAAGTTTTTGTGCGAAATTGAAACTTTATTCGAAACGTTGGTCAGTGACCTACAAAAAACACCATAACAACGGATTCCAATATGGCGACGTGTTTACATGACGACACACTATTAAATGACGTCACATATAACAACATGACACCATGACAACGTAATTAAAAGAAGCAGAGGTACAATGGGGTATCCAAATGTCAAAAGTCCGAAAGGGCAGAGACAAAACCAGTAAACACCAATAAGAACGGGAGAATGTTTACATGACGGACGAAAAATAAATATTTTTTCTCCAATAATACATTATGTTAAATAAGATTGATGTTCAATCATCCAAACTATGATAAAAAAAATAAAAAGGGTCTTACCTCAGTGTTTTTTTTTAAAATCATTATCAACAAGTATTTAATCCTGCGGGAATATTCTTCAAACCATGTCGTTATTTTCTGCCAGGTTTCTAAATCAATCTTTAAATTGATGCCAATACAGAAAATGATAAATATTGACACAGAAAGCTTTCAAAACCTGGCAGAATAAAATGGTGCATGCAAGTTGTTCGTCTGCAGGAAACGCGAAATTCTCTGACAGGGAAATGACGTCACGGAACCTGTAAAGAGGAGTTATTTCGTCCCCGCCGAATGATGTCCCTAAATATTTATATTTGCGCAAATAAATCAGGTTACAAAAATTACATTAACAAACATTCTTTGAATTTTCGAAGCTCGCTTAGTTTGAATAGGAAGGCATGGTTTTCATCATTGACAATATTCAAATTTTATTTCATTAGAGAAATCTATGCGCAATTAACTTCGTCCGATTTTAGGCTAAAGCCTACTCCATATTATGATAATAGGTGCAACCTAAAATGGGACGCAGCTTTAGAAAATAGTTGTCAAAAATGTCATTGATCAATAACTAATAATTACAAATATCGAATTATTTGTGCAAATTACAAATATTTGTACATAACATTCTAAAATAGTAGGATGACGTTGACGGGACGAAATAACCTTCTTTTGGTGTTACGTTATCAATGACGTCATTTCCCGGTCAGGGTATTTCGCGCTCCAGCAGAAGTAAACAAAGCAACCTTTTTTCTGCCAGGTTTTGGGTGATTTTCTGTAGACCAATATATCTTTTTAGAAGTATTGGGAGGAGAAAATTGATATAAAAACCTGGCAGAAAATGACGACTTGTTTCAATCAGGATTTTGGAAAAAACACTGGAACATGCACATGCACAGGATTGATTAAAAAATATCCATGATGAGCTAAGCCTAAGGTAAGACCATCTTTTTTTCTATTCAGTGTTGCTTTTATTGTTATTGTTTAAAACACCCGCTTAAACATTGCCATAAATTGGTTGAATTATTAGTAAGCAATCACTAATCACGATTGTTCCTAACGCACCTATTTACAATGACCATTCTCGCGAGAACTTGGTGTGATCATTTCATCTCTTTGACAACGAGAGTTTCCTTGAAAAATATATTTAGAGAGTTTAGTTTTGACTTTCCATCCGAAGTCTCCTGTATATTTTAAAAAGAAATTAAACTGTGGTTATTAGATCTGTCAGTTTTAAAATTGATTAAAAGAAAAGCATCGAATTTCTGGCCCCATAGAAATTCGTGCCTAGTGCGCTTGCGCGCACTCGGTACATCCGGTTTGGAACAAAAACCAAACCATTAACTTTTGGAAGTTTCTACATATGTGGGACTGCGTCCCATACAAGTTATCTCAACCAACACACATAAAAGGCCGCAAATTGTCAATAATTGTGTTTTTCTGAAATAATTACTTACGCTGACATCTAGCAACATTTGCATTTATAACTGCCCGAAACCCCGGCATACAGTTACAACGTGAGGCGAGATCATCGTCACAAGTACCTGGCCAGCACCATCTGTTTCTTGACGAACATTGATCTACAAGATATATATAGGTAAAGATCGCATGTTTGTTAAAAAAAATCCATTATAAGTAAAATAACGCAATAAGGAAGTAACCATTTGATTTTTTGGGAAAGGGCATAGGTAAAAGTGAAATGAAAAGCCAGGATCACCCCTAGTAAGGTGGATTCACGACGATCAGGAAAGTCCAGTGAAGGATTCACGTAAAATTGTATTTGGTGGGTTAAATTCGTTCCCTTTTCGGTCGATATTGTTTACAATGCGCACATAAATGACACACCTAAGCATTGTAAATGAACATAAAGCGATGTATTATCTATACTTCTTTATATTAAGCATTTTTGTATTCATTTCAATAAAATGTGAAAGTTTGGTTCATCTATGATTAACAGTTTAAAAGTTATGTCGAAAAGAGTTATACATTTTCTAACTCTAAATTAGAAGTTAATTACACACTTTAAACTTATGATAAAGTATGCAATATGTAGCCACATTCTTTTTTAATCGTTTTAGATTAAAACATGCAAGGATAGTACTGCCAACTGCTTTGTAAAATCAAATTAGTTTACACAACAAAACGGTAATTTGTATAACCATTTCAGAGGATTCAGTTTTGGTCATGTATAGACTTCGGTTTTGGTAGGTTGCGAGTACTGTTTTGTCGGGTTATATCATACATTTGTATGGTAAATTACATAAGATCACTTATTTATAAGTTGCATTTTTGACCAATTTTGCTGTCATTCATTTAGGGTAATTTATTGAAAGAACAGATTAAGTGGTCTTTTACCATTGAATTTCACAAGGATACCCGATGTAAATTCCATATCGAAACTTTAAATATTTTTTAGATTTCTACTTTATTTTTTATCATTTTTTCCCCATATTTATAGGTTGCGTATAAATTTTCTAACTTAGCCTTGGTGATTTAAAATCGCAGTAAATAATACAACATACAAAAATCCAGATTATAAATATCCCTATTGAATGAAAACTTTTACGAATAGAGGAAAGCTGGTGTTTGCTTTAACCTTCAGGTCATTGAACCCTTCAAAAGTCTCCATTGGTCCAAAGATTTCAGACGACACCTGTAGAGGTTATGGCCCTTTAAAGGTCAAACATTTATTTTTCTCGTGTTTTTGCCCTATCAAAAACTATTGCAGATAGAGAAAAGCTGTTGCTTGCTTTAACATGTGGCTAATTGAGCTCCCCAAAAGTCTTAATTGGTTCGAACATGTCAGATGAAACCTTATAGGGGTTGATGCTCTTCAAAGTTATACCGGTTTTTTTTCACTAGAAAATGATGAGTATTGCAGATAAAGAAAATGTATTCTTTAGTGGATGGAAGTTCTACGATGACCCCTTAAAGGGCTATTATAGCTCATAGAAGCGACACTTATAGCCTAAGGACGAGGAGAGCGATGCAAGGTCATGTGAGCTTCTTGTTGGTTTATTTTTCCAATGAATTTGTACACATTAAAACCAAAAATATACAGAGATAAAAAAAAAATGTACAGATGAAGAAAAATAAGTCAAATTCAGATGTACATAAATCATAACAAATTTATATATCATATATTATTGTCGGTTAAGAACGTTTGTAGCCGTACTTTTTAAAATTATTTAAGATGAGCAGGCGGAGCGGTATCTTGAAGGTACATAAGCGGCCCCAAAAAAGTCGGAGTGAACAATATTTGATAAGGGTTATTATTTCAGATGTTGCAACGTACATGTATGCCGCGTACATGTAATATTAAAACTAAATATGAAATAGATTTTTTTTATTAAACTAGAAAAAGTGTCTGAGCCACAGGATGGCCTTCTCGTTCTTGAAATATCATTGACCCCTAATGTGTATAACCTGGGTTATGGCTTTTAACCAAGAACTAAACCAAAGTCGTTCATGCATAAAATATAGGTCACAGTGACCTAATTTCTAGTGGGTGGTGAAGTCCTACCCATGCCACATTTAGTGGTGAAATATCATTGACCCCCAACATCTAGTATCCCTGTAATGGAACTTAACCCAGAACTTAACCAAAGTCATTCATACGTAAAATATAAGTCACAATTTCCATGATTTCTAGTGGGTGGTGTCATCTTAGCCAAGAGACATCTAGTGGTGAAATATCATTGACCCCAACATCTAGTATCCAGGTTATGGACCTTAACCAAAGTCTTTCATGCATAAAAGATAGGTCACAGTGACATAATTTCTAGTGGGTGGTGTAGCCCTACCCAAGACCCATCTAGTGGTGAAATATCATTGATTCCTTACATCTAGTATCCGAGAACTTAGCCAAAGTGTTACCAAGGGTACAACTATATGGCCGATCCACATATGAGGTCGGTCCATAAACTCAAAAATAGAAAGTACCGGTATTCTATTGCCCGGCAACGTTCTATTGCCTGGTGACCTTTTGATCCCACATATGATTCTTATTACATTTATTATCTATTCTGGGACATTAACATGTTTTCTCTTTTACTCATGTTGAGTTATTGTTAGGGAAAATATTGTGCATCAATTGTGGATCTCCTTTATATTCTGCATATAGTCAAAATAAATATTCCATATAGGTATTTCGTTAAACTGGTTTAATGATCTCAAATTGCAAAAACGGGATGACGATTCACATAGATAAATTGAGTGGTGGCGAGATTTTTTTTTATACTCCAAATGTTCATCTAAAGTGCTTTAAAATATGAATGCACTCTCTCGTCTTTTTTTTTCTGTCTTTTTTTCTGGCTTGTGAGATTCAGAGCGTATTACTCTGCCAGCGGCTGCGGCGACGATAGCGGCGGCAATAACTATCAATGTTACAAATGCTAAAGTTTTATGTGTACTTATATAAATTTCTCAAGTAGCATATAAGTGCTTAGTTGATGAAACTTTGTATGCATATATTTCAGTAGTAGCTTTGGGTTAAAAACTTTCTTAAAATTATACAGAAGATCTTGTACATGTTTACTAGAAACACAAAAGATTATTTTAAAACCAACGGGTCAAGACAGATTCTTACTATCAATTGGACGAGTTGAGCAGCACATCAAGGGCCATCCATAAACCGCTAAAGCGCTCATGATTTTTTCTGTTAACCTGACAAAACCTTATAGTCAATTCAGAGAGAAAACCTCAACAACATCTTAAACCAGGAAATGAAAAATGTGCCGAGAAAATCAACTACTTTGTTATATAGGTGCCGATGGTGCGTATTTTTCTGGCGTTTCATTTGAACAAACGAAAGAAGACGTTTGACGATTTAACGATTTCAAGTTTACAAAAAAATAAAATTAAAGATTCTTGATTTTCAAGGCAATACGCATATTAGTAATAAACTGTTATTTTTAAGAAGACTTTGATTGGCCTATTATTATTCATTTTTGTTACATTACATTTAGTTGAGAATCTTATCGTTTTTATATGCCATGTATTTGCATGATGTGATGATTTGTCGACATTCGTCGAATAATACGTACGTACCACTTGTATGGGCCTCAATTAACATATTAAGCATGGTTTTCTTTTGTAATACAGCGTTTGCACACAGATATTAATACATATGAATTCAAATTTATATTTTTAAACCGAAACTAAACCGAACTCCACACATTACCAAAACAGAATCCTCTTATTACCAGAACATTATCCACCAATTTTTACATCTCTTTTTTAAGGTATACTTATTGTTTTTGAAAAAGATTTCCGACGTGTCTTTAGTAAATATGATATTCTTGCTTTGGTGAAAAATAAAGACACTTTATGCAAATAAAAACATATCTATTTGATGAAATAGTTTTCGTCATGGACATTATTCAACCTTGATGTTTTTCGTGAATTATATCTTTATTTCACAACAGATTGATATATACTTTTACGACTTTTTAGTTGTATGAGTAACAAATAAAAAGACAAAATTAAATAATCAATTACTATTCGGAAGGCATTTATTTTGCAACAAAACAAAGTTGTTTACTTTTTTCTTTAACCCGACAAACCTGAATCCTCTTACCAAATACAACTTTACGTGAATCCTTCACTGGACTTTCCTGATCGTCGTGAATCCACCTTACTAGGGGTGAGGATGGCAAAAAAAAACGGGAAATAAAATCAGGACCGTGCCTTCACGACCTAAGTAAAGATATTCGATATTCATTTTTTGTGAATACCAAACTGAATATCAAACGGTAAAATTTACTGTTTGATATTCATTCGATATTTATTTATCGTTTTTTCTTAGTATTACTCTATTCTATTCACAAGGTTGGGCGGAGCTTAAATTTCTCAGTGATTTAGGTAAGATTTAAACGAAGAATCCCGAAATAATTGACCCGTGACCAACCCGGTCAATAAATTGAGTAATATAAACATGTAATGAATATCAAAATGAATATCAAACGGTAAATTTTCAAGTTCGATATTCATTTGACATTAGTTTTCGGTCTAGGTATGTTATGTGAATATGGAATGAATATCGAATGAATATCAAACCAAAGTTTATTTGTCATACGATATTCATTGGATGTTCGTTTTAGGTCTAGTTTTGTTTTGTGAGTATCAAATGAATATCAAACCAAAGTTTCTTTCTGTTTGATATTTATTTGACATTCGTTTCCGGTGTTAATTTGTAATGTGAATATCAAATGAATATCAAACCAAAGATTAATTCCATTCTTTATTCATTTGAGATTCGTTTCGGGTTTAGATATGTTATGTGAATATCAAATGAATATCGAATGAATATCAATCCAAAGTTTATTTACGTTCGATATTCATTTGACGTTCGTTTTAGGTCTAGTTTTGTTATGTTAATATCAAAAGAATATCAAACCAAAGTTTCCTTTGAACTTTGAAATTTACCGTTTGTTAATCATTTTGATATTCATTACACGTTTATACCAAGAAAAAACGATAAATGAATATCGAATGAATATCAAGCGGTAAAATTAACCGTTTGATATTCAGTTTGATATTTAAAAAAATGAATATCGAATATCGAACATCGAATATCAGTCTCACTTTACTTAGGTAGTGGAAGCACGGTCCTGATTTTATTTCCCGTTTTTTTTTGCCATCCTGGCTTTTCATTTGTTATAATTATTAATATATATTCTGTTGAAAAAAAGAACGATGGCATTGCACCCTTGTATTGGATTCCAAAATTACATAAAACGCCATACAAACAACGTTTTAGTAATGGATCATCAAAATGTACAACTAAACCTCTTTCAGTTCTGTTAACATCAAAATTGACGGCAAAACAATCAAGCATTCAAAAGTATTTCGATTGTTGTTACTCTAGAAATTGCGTCAATCAAATGTGGATTCTCAAAAATTCCAAAGAACTGATGCAAATTCTCCATTCTAAGTCATTTTCATCTTGTAATAGCATTAAAATATTAGATTTTTCTATAATATAGACTTCAATTCCACATTCACAATTAAAATCTCGTTTGGCACAGTTGATTAAACGTAGCTTTATCAAAAAAGAACGGAATATTTGGTAGTCTATTATAAAAAGACTCAGTCACTCAGTCTAATAAGAATTAGCCCATACCAGTCCTTGCCCCGTAGGACCAACGTATAGGCTAATTTTAATTACACTGAAAAGACTTATTTTGTCATCCATGAGTCTAGTAAGAAAAACAAATTTACAGAAGATCAAATAATAGAAACGCTCAACTTTCTTATAAACAACATATTTGTACAGCTTGGTGGACGTGTTTTTCAGCAAACAATAGGTATTCCAATGGGCACAAATTGTGCATCATTGCTTGCCGATTTGTTTCTTCATTCATATGAAGCGGACTTCTTACAATCACTTCTAGAAAAAAAGGATCACAGACTTGCTTTATTCTTCAATCTCACATTTCGTTATATTGATGATGTCCTTTCACTAAACAATCATCGATTTGGTGACTATATACATTTCATATATTCGAATGAACTTGAGATAAAGGACACTACAGATTCTAGAAGGTCCGTTTCATATTTGGATTAATTTCCCGAAATTGACACATAACGACTTCCTTGACAGAGCTACACGGCTGACAAGAAAACAATAACACAGGCGTACGTTGCTCCCAGGTTGTTGTCATCACTCAAGAAATTTTACGGATTCGGAATTTCTTTGTCTTTGTCTTTACGGTTTTATGATACTGATTACCCCTTTGGTACACCTTTGCTTCTTTCTATATCTCAGATGAGCGCAGATGTTAGTTTGACATAGAGTTTGGTAAGGTCATCCTTTCCGGATTTGACCATCACTAAATCGATCTTTGGGTGTACTTAGCAAGCAGGAACTGCTTACTCTTCCGGAGTACCTGAGTTCACTCTCATTTCGACTTGAGTTCACATTGTTAAATGCGGTTTGGCTGTTATGTGAACGCTTTATTGGTTTTTTTGTTGTTGTTGTGTGTTTTTTTCGTTATGATGATTTTTTAAGTCTAACGATTTTGTCTTTGTCTTTTCTGTATAATGATGTTTGATTACCCTTTTGGTACACCTTTGCTTCATTTCTTATATCATCTAGGCTTACTTGCTATTTCAACTAAGCTAATTTGTTATATCTAATAACGAACTTGTTATATCAACTTACTTACTTGCTCTTTCAACTTAGTTTACTTGTTATATCAACTGCATTTTGTAATATCAATTTAACTAACTTGTTATATCAACTCAGCTAACTTGTTATATCAACGTAGTTTACTTGTTATATCAACGTAGCTTTCGTGTCATATCACGATCAACTAAGGTGCATGGAACTTTTAAATTGTTATACCAAGCCCGGGATACCAAGTTTCCTATGTTGATGTTAACCAAGAAGTTGTTATAACAAGTTAGTTAGCTAATGTAACAAGTCAGTTAAGTTGATATAACAAGTAAACTAAGTTGATAAAACAAGCTAGCTAAGTTGATATAATATGCTAGCTAAGCTGATGGTACAAGTTAGCTAAGCTGATGGTACAAGTTAGCTAACCTGATGGTACAAGTTAGCTAAGCTGATGGTACAAGTTAGCTAACCTGATGGTGCAAGTTAGCTAAGTTGATATGACAAGTCAGTTTATAAGTTGTTATAACAAGAAAAAAGACCTTCACATGGTACTAATTGGCTTAGGTGAAAATCAAACATTTATAATTAAAAATAAACTTTTTTTAAGGTTATAACATTTCATCTTTGAAATTCTTAATCGCCAATATTATTAATACAATAGGTTTACCTTCACAAAGTCTGTTAACTAGCTTGTAATACAAATCTTCATATGTGCATTTAATGCACCAAAAATTTCTTCCTGCGGTGCAATTTGCGTTATGACAGTTTGGTAATTCCTTCAGGTGGTAATTGCAAGCTTAAAATGGCAGCACAAATTAAAGACATTCTAATTATACTCTATGGCAATATAAGAAGAGCATCTGAAGAGCAAAAGAATTGACAACTACACAATTTTAAAAATTATTACAAAAGCAAGAAGTAAACTTTCACTCAATATAAAATAACATATACATGAACATATAATAAAATGATTGTTTATTGTAGCAGAAAAGAGGAAAACTATAATTGTTTACTTATTCATAACATAAAAAAATACCAGATACATACTTTTAAAATAAATTAAACTTTTTTTAAATCCTATTTTCAGGAAGATTATTGGAGGGAAGTGTTTCAAATTTTCAAGGAAGACTTTCAACAAGGCTCTATGACAAACGTGATGACTTCAACTTTCCAATCGTCAACTTTCCTTTCTTGTGTAGCAAAATTCCGTCCGCTACAGCTTATGGAGTTTACGTATCTCAATCGATTCGTTACTCCAGAGCGTGCGGGACTTACATCGATTTCCTTAGCAGAGCGACACGTCTGACGCAAAAATTGCTCACACAGGGTTATGTTGCTCCTCGGTTGCTGTCTTCACTCAAGAAATTTTACGGAAGACATCATGCACTTATAGACAAATATGGGATTTCGATCTCTCAGATGAGTGCAGATGTTGGTTTGTCATAGGGTTTTGTTTTGTCTTCCATTACCGGATTTGACACGCTGAATGGACTATTGGCAACGCGACGGGTGTGCTATAGCAAGAAGGAACTGCTTACTCTTCTGGAGCACCTGAGTTCACTCTTGTTTCGACTGGAGTTCGCGTTGTTGATTGATATTCAGTTATTTTGTGTTTCAATGTTTTACATGTTGTCTTTTTTTGTCCCCTTCTTGTTAGTGTTTACTGGTTTTGTCTCTGCTCTTTCGGACTTTTGACATTCGGATGCCCCATTGGTACCTCTGCTTTTTTCAACAGAATACTGGGGAAAAAATTCTTAAATATCTTTAAAAAGAGAATGGTGACATCAAGTTTTTTTTCCTGGTTTTCAACAGATGGTACATCTTGTCGTTTGTTAAAAAAACATAAATCTGATGGGGTTTCTTACTCATGGTGTGAGTTTAAAATACCAAATTACATTTTTCCCTGTAAATTCTTTTGACAGGCGCGGTTCAAAGGAAAGGCATACCTGGCGTAAGCTCCCATAAAACTGACAAAAAATATGTTTTTTGCACAAATCCATGTTAAAAACACTAAAAAATATAATACGTTTTAACGACTCCCCTAGACTAAAATCTCTTGGATTCGCCCCTGTTTTGAAACGTCAACTTGGTAAGGTCATGAATTTGTACAAATACCCACGACCGGCCTACATTTTTTCGTATTTTTTCTTATATCAGATGTATTAGATTTCTTCGAATTTCAAGAAAAAAAAATCGAATGGATTTTGTTTATACCCCTAAACTACCTTAACAATAATAGTAAAAAAAGATTGATACCTCTCTTACAGTCGTACTGTACATAGAGGTAAGTCATGAATCCATCACACGAGTTTCCGTGATATCTATGTTCTGCTTCAACATCACAGGAGCTCTGTCCTTCACATTTACCCTTTGCATAATTTAGTCCAGCAAGCGAATAGCAGTCACTTTCTCTAGGACATTTATAATGACGAGAAGAAGTGTAGGTATATGATCCTCCATAGTATCCGTTTTGCCCGGTCTCTGTATAATACTCTGTGCAGATTTTATCATGTTCACAAGGATTGGGAATTTGGTTTCCATAATACGTTTTTGTTACAGAGATAAATCCTCCAGGTTCAGGACACGTCAAATGAGTTGACTTGTGCTCACACACAGATGAGGACCTTTTACTTTCTACAAAACAGCATTTTAAGATGAAGTACGTATACATTACGTAACATGTTTTAAAGATCTAAATGTTTTTTTAACAAATAAATTAGGGGGCCGACCAATTAAATTGAAAGGGGGGATTTGTTTTTTTTTTCTAAAAATATTTTGGAAATAATTTTTGATAAAAGAAATAAATATTTTGGCAGCAGAAGGTAAAAAAAAATCTGAAAAAGGATTTTTGCTATATAAAACAATGCTAATAATGAATAAAAAAAAATTCGATCGCGACGCCCTCCCCTCACCTTCCAAAAAAATTCTGTGCAAAACTAAAAACAATGTCGTCATTTACAGGTCGCCACCCAATGTGATTGTATTTTGAAGAAGTTTACACACGAGTCCTGGCTTTGATTGGAACAAATGTGTTTAAAAAGTTTGAAAACGACACCAAATGATTACAGTTTATAAATCAAATGATGATTTATGCTCAAATGTTATATTTTCAAATTCATGCTCTATTCATAAGTAATAAATCTAAATGAAATATATGCATTACATTCGTAACCAACATAAACTGAATCCCTGACTATTCCGAAAAAAGTTAATCAGTCCAAAAGGGGTTCTGTTTAGACAGGTTTCATTGTAAATATGCATGAATTATTTAATTTCACATCTCCTGGTATGTCTGGGTATGATCCATTCGTAAACAGACGGAATTTACAGCATTCGTGAATGAAATCCCTAAACTTGAATAAAAGACTCGTGTAAAATCTATAAGTCTGTATAGTTCTTTTCCAGTCTTTAGTTATATATATAAGCGGAAAGAAGTATTTTACCCACTTACTTTGAATATTTAGACTGAAGAAATCATTAAAAGTTTATAATAAAACTATACATAATTGTATCCCATCAAAACATTGTAAAACTTACTGTAAACGTATTCATTTAAAGAAACACCTCTTGCTATGCTTTCTGAAAATAGATATTCACTCAATTAAACCTTTTTACTAAATAAAGAAGGAATGTGTCCATGGGAAACGGATAGGATCCCAAATAAAAAAGTCTGAAATTCGCTTCTAAGGGTGTACAGAAGGTTGTTCTGTGAAAAAGCTTGCCGTTAATTTTCCTACGAATGTACCGATGGACGGACATGAATAAAACTTCGTTTCCGACATGTCGTCGCGGGTTTTATTTTACTTAAGTGCATATAGGAATACTGTTATATAGAGATATTAAATGTGCTTCACAATCTGTACAGAAAAGCATAAAATGTAATAATTAAATCTGATAAATTAGTTAAGCTACTTTCAAGTAATAACCTTTCACCATCAGCATTTGATTTAACTAGTAGAAAATATAGAACATAACAAGAGATGTACTTGTACCCAAAATCAAATTAGTAAATTAAAAACAAATAAAAGGACTTATTAAATAATAATTCACTCTACTTTTTCAAAAAATTCAAGCTGAGTTCACAATGTGTAATGTTTTGTCTGTGGGTAGCAAACACTACAATTAATATAAAGGGTCGCGCGTTTTTAACTCAAAATTATCCTTATACATGTATAAGGGGATCGATTTTTAAGAAGTTGATATAAATGATTAAAATTCAAGTCCCGTGATCTTGTAGGGGTGTCAATAGAATCGTCAATTTAAATTTTTTTTTTCGTAAAATAAGATTAGATACTATAGAGACTAAAAGGAAATTATATGAAGAACTTGAGTTTCATAATAGAAGAACTTTTATGTAATGTTTGATTCACAACAAAACAGATATTTTAACAGATGATTGTTCCACACTGTTCTTATAATTTAACATAACAGTTAGCTATCTAACTTAATAAGTTCGTCTTTAGTTTGAAAATGATTATAATAATACTTACCTAATAACAGAAAAAGGGACACTAGGTGTTTTTTCATGGTTCTTATTCAGCCCCTAAAAAGTAAATAAATTAAGGTTTCAAATCTAATGTTTTATAAATTTACCTATTTATTCATTTATCTGTTTTATGTTTTAATTCTATGAAATACTATACAAAATTTACAAACAGATATCTAGATGAAAAAAAAATATTTTCCTTACCACAAAACAGAGTCAAAGGTCCTATAATGGTTTCCTTGATTTTGTACTTTATCTTATAAAAATTTTGGTACGAAGAATGTTAAATAGATATCAGTTTTAGATAAATTAACTCTTTAAATCCATTAATTCTAGCTATAGACACCTTTGATAACGGGTCACCTATAATTGTCACCATTTTCCAATGTGGAAAAAAGCACGTTTGAAGGGAAGGTTTCTTTATGTGTCAGTGTCATATGAAAATTTGCTCTTAAATGGATATTTTGTTGGTACTCTTATCTTGTAGCTAAAATATTGCAATTTAAAAAAGGCAACATGCATAAATATAATGGACTTTCAATTATAAAAGCACTTTGAAATGATTAACAATTAAAGATGCCAGGACCCCAAAATGGTTTACTGAGGGGTGGTAAAACGGTTGACAATAATACTGGATGACCCCTAACGATAATTTACGTCCTAACGATGTACACAATATGACGTTCGTTCCTCTTGTCGCAGAACGACTGTAAACTTCAATGTTTTATTTTACATATTTACATGATCATGCCTAACTTAAAACATTAATGCTGGCGTCACACTATTCCGATTAATACCCCGATGGAAATACAGTTATGTTCGTAACCAGATTGCTCTTTTCGTCTTGCCATCTTTTTCCATCGTAGCACCTTCTGTGGAAATTTTCTGACATCGGGGTAAACTTCGTAGTGCCGCCGAAATTTTTAACATGTTAAAAACCTGCCGAAGGTTCGTGCGAAGGTCCTTGTTCGTGTTGTGCTTTCTATCGTAATACCTTCGTGAAAGCATCTTCTGATTTCGTGTTACCTTCTTAGTGTCTTCGGTTTCGTATATCTTAATAGTGTAATGGCGTAGAGTAATGAATCGAGATGGAAACACGGCACTGGTAAAAGCAGTACGATATCTGAAATAAAAACATAAAACGTGTCAAAAGTGTTTTATAGGGACATTTATTAATCAATTTCAATTAAGCTTGAGTTCAGGTATGGCGTGTTACAGTGAATTGTTGAGAAAGACAAGTACATGTACCTCAGCTTTATTCTTTTAATTAACATGCTGCAGGAGAAAGACTTACAAGACAGCAGCTTATGATAAAAGTACCCTCATTAATTCTTTATTCATAATTTTCATTTTTCCATAAATAATTAAAGGTAATAAATAGATAGAATGATCAGTCTCAAATGTACAAAAAGAATAGACAGTCTGGATCTTGAATCTTCTGACGCTTTCCTTTTCTTCCTGTTCTTTCCAGCCAGGCGCTTCCCTCTTGCAGATGTTCGCTTGTCGTAGAAATTTGTTTTTGTCTTCCATTACCGGATTTGACGCACTGAATTGGAAATAAGCAACACGACGGTGTGTTATAGTAGGCAAGAACCGCTTACTCTTCCAGAGCACCTGTGTTCACTTTTGTTACAACTTGAGTTCGCGTTTTTTTATTTCCGTTCGGTTGGTTTTGAGTATTGTGTTTCTTCGTGCTGTTCATGTTCGTGTTTACCTGTTTCGTCTTTGCCCTTTCAGACTTTTGACACTCGAATGTCTCATTGTTGCCGCTTTGCTTCTATCAAATACGAGGTATTTCATGTGTAATGTCCCAGGGGTGATGAATGAGTAAGCGAGTGAAGAACTCCTGGATTTCCGGGGATGGATGACCCTAATGGGCACTAATGACCAGGTGAGCGATTCAGGCTTCTGGAGGCCTCTTGTTCATTTTTTGTTCTATAGAATAAAAACTATAGCAGATAGAGAAGAACTATTATTGTTTTAATCCTTCAGGCTATTTAAGGCTCTAAAAAGTCTCTATTGGATTACAATTTTCAGATGACATCCTCGTGGCCCTGAGGACCAGGTGAGTGATTCAGGTTCCTGATAGCCTCTTTTTTTGTTTGTTTTTTTTCCATCAAAAGAAGCGCAAAAAATGTTTACTTTGCCTTTTCTGTTTGTTGGTTTTTGTTGTATATTCAGTGGTGGATCTATAGAGCTGCCTTGTCTGTTCAAACACCATATCAATTAAAATGTTATTACTTTCGTCATGATTTTCGGTTCTTTTAATGGATCTACCCCTGATCAGCATTTTGTGTTTGTTTAATACTGGTGTATAAGAAATGTTCGATAATTAAAGGGCAATACAATAATATTAATAAAAAAATTCCTGCAGTTTTATTATACTGATTGGCAGCATTTTATGCTTAGTGCCGTATGTATAATGCTTGTTTCTTGTCGTGACCGCTGTTACTTTTGAAACTGCTGACTTTTTTTTAATAACAGCTGACTTGTGGAGGTTGTATGGTGCACATCTATCTTTAATACCTCTACTTTATGTAGTCGTAAAAATCTGCTTTCTTTGCGTAATATCTTTTATACCCCCACTCGCAAGAGACGGGCTATATTGCAATTACCTTGTCCTTCCGTTACAAACTTTCGTAACCGATTTCTCGACTTCCACTGAATGGTTTGGTGGTGTCAAATTTGGTACGGAGCTTCAGACCCTTTTTCAGGTCAGTTGTACATCTACCTCCTCTTTTTTGAGCCCATGCACTTAAACTTTTTAAGGGTAAAAAAAAAGAAATTGTTTCGTAATAGATTTCTCAACTGCTAATAAATGGTTTGAGCCCTTGTTTGACACACAACCTTATAACGATTACTTATATCGAACAAGGATTGAAAATAATGTTGTTATCAAAATGCCCACAAAGGGACACAAAAAAGGGAGGTCTGGTGCCGTAAACCTGGTTTAACCTACCATTTATTTTGAAGTGCATGTACCAAGTCAGTACCATTGTGGTAATAAATTTCTGTGTTATGTCTGCCTTGTTTTGTTTTTCTCTCGGTGGAGTAGATGCATCTCTTTATAAAAATGAGTTGGTGCCTAAGTGGCCTTAATTCGGGAATTAGTATAGCTCTGTCAGCAAAACTTACTGTTGCGGGTTATCGGAAAACAAAACATAGTTCTAGGCACTTGGTTTTATAACTGAAGTGCGTTTCGTACATTTAAGACTCAAAAGAGACGCACAAAACACAAAGTTAGTGAATGCATGTAATTGTTTTATTATGTTCTTTTCGATGCACATAAATCACACAAGGCGGTCAGTTTTACTTGCAGAGGATACCGGAGTATCAGGAAACCTGTTCAATGCTCAATACGTTCTTATGAAATAGCTGAAGTTTTAAGGTGCTGCATAAAAATACAAGTTTAACAATGAAACGTGACCACATGACACTTTTAGTAAAGATTATATATCCGTTCTTAAAAAAATGTGAATTTGGAGCTACCTGTTCAAAACAGCACACGCTACCCGAAATTTAGAGATGATATAAAAAATGCAATAATACAAATAAAACGCAAAAAATATCACAACATTTTTATAATGTTTTAAACCTTATTTGTTTGATCTGTGGATTGGTGCATTAAACTACATCTAGATTGAAACCGATTACACATCAGACGCCGAAAAAGACAAGCCATGTCATATTTTTTGTCTACTTCTCGGTGTTAGAGGTGAATTAAATAGTGAAAAACACGACCGATTGTAGTATTATGAACATTGCTGCTTACATAATGTACCGACAATTATTTTCGTTACAATTGTATTGTTTTTTTTTCTTCATATTGTGCTTGCAAATGACTGCTTATTTCCGTGTTTTGACATTTTTTAATCTGGTGCTACCTGTATCAGAAAATATCCTCGCTTCGCGAACGGCGCTTCCGGAAACTATTTCCGTTCCCATGCATGCACCCTGTGACTTTGTCGACGAGTGGGTTTATTAAAAAAAGGACAACATCACAAAAAAGCCTGCCTATACTCACTTGAAAGATCGAAATTATGTGTGTGCCTACTGTATTTTGCTTTTTTTCCCAAAGTGTTGGGCAAGTAATGCTGAAACGCGTCCGACAAAAGACCAAAGTAAAAACAAATAGGAGCATAATAGGTAAGTTTTTTTTATGTAGTAAACAGTAATTCTTAATCATAATAGTAAAAAAATTTTGAACTATTTTCCAATCAGAGGTGATCATGAAAGATTTGATTAAAGCTTACAGATACTAAAATGTATGTAAAAGTTAACAAAACAATGCCTTTTGATTGACACATTGTCTTTATAATGATTAGAATATGTCAATATCATGGTAGTTTTAATAATCTGTCGTATTAATAAAGTAAACATTGGTGAAAGAAGAAGACAAATCTTCCTGGTTCTGTTTTATCTTAAAACATTTCGATTGGGCGGTTATTAGTGTAAGTATTACCACCCTTTAAATTTTAAACTTAAGAAAACTTGTCACACGAACGTAAACAGTACAATTTTGTAAAAGTTATAAAGTACATGTATACTCATGATTAAATTTTTGAATCACCATATAAGTGCATTAAAAATCAAAGTACCGATGGTACGTTGTACTTGGAAGTCACATTTGAACGAAGGCAAGCGATTTGTGTTGTGGTTTATAAATTTTTCGACAGAAAAGGGCAATTAAAAATACATCTTTATTTATGTATGAACCACGCTTTCTTACAACAATATAATAATAATAATAATATTTATTCAGGCAAAATCAAGTATACAATGCATAGCATGATAAAAATACATATAAATTTAAAACAATACATTTAACAATATATACTAATGCAACCTGATTGCCTGGGATAAAAACCCATTAAAGGTAAAAGCTTATTTCCAATGGGGTCCCTTTATCAAAAAGTTACAAGATATACATCAGAAATGAGCATTGTTAAGAAAAAGACAACATTTTCTTTGCAATAAAAATTAAAATATTAGAAGCTGAAATATATAAGATGAGTTATCAATAAAACAAAAAATCACTATTTTCACGGTTTCTAGCTTCATCCTTTAAATGTTGCTTGAAAGCTTTTTTAAACGAATATTTCTGGTCTAAAACTTTAATTTCTGTTGGCAAATTGTTCCAGTCATGAATGGCATTAAATAAAAATGTATTCTTGCTACAAATGTTTGAATTTGGGACACAAAAATTTAAGTTGGATGAGCCTCTGATGTTGTTCGAATTACGAAAAAAACCTGATGGAATGTAATCTGGAGCAATTCCATTAAAAATATTGTACACATGATTTAGTCTCATCTGTTTAACTCTATTTTCGACTGATAAAATGTTAACTTGATCGAAAATATCATTGTTTATACTAGCTCTTGGCCCCAGACCAAGAATATGAAATCGATATAACTACATGTATTTTTCGGTAACTTTTATCTGAGAAAATCATTAGTTTAATTATCTCAGCTTTTATATAAAGCATTAATTTAATGGTTTTAATTTCTTTAATATGTATTTTCCCGCTAAAACAAGCTTCTACAACGCGATCGAGTTGATTATGGAATTTCTAACATCGAGAGAAATAAATTTGATTATTTTAATGGCGAGGCTTGCCGAGCGATTAAAATATCAAATTTATTTCTTGAGATGTTAGAAATTCCATAACCAACGAGAATTAAGTTGTAGAAGGTTTTTCTCTAATGATTACAGATAAGAAATTGCAAAAGGTCGCTCATCAATTGCACGTGCAATTACGCTGAGAACAAATTTCTCTCTAGAGGTGAGAAATATTTTTTCACAACTGGTTGAGAGGTTGATAAATCGGATGAAAATTAGAGAAATATATTTCTTCCGTATATGACTCTTTTCAGTGTGAGATGACCAGGTTTAGATGCGAGCACGTGCAGCGATCTCACACTGGTCAAGTAACCAATAATGATGATGTCGATCAATGAAATGCAATGTTATTTTAAACTTTCGGTTTTTAGAATGAAGTCACCTAAGGTTTCAGAATATAAAATTTCATTTTTACGGAAGAAATAGGTACTTACACGCGTTCTTGGAAAACCGGCAATGATCTTTCACTCGTGATAGAATTTTTTGGGGTCTTTTGACTCGTTCTACTGCGCTCCACTCGCAAAAAGACAAAAAAATTCTATCACTCATAAAAGATCAGCCGGTCTTTTCCAAGAACTTATGTAAGAACCTATAATTCTCCCATCGCACAGGTGATTAAAGTCACGTGATACACAAAATGTAGTTTTTAAAAGGTTATGAAAAATATAGCAAATACTATATAGTAAAATCGACACCAACATAAGACGAAAGAAGATATATGTACCACCAATCTGAAGAAAACAACACCATGTCAAGAAGTCAAGGTCTGATGGATTGATCTACCCGGCCCTGAAAATAGCCGTTGTCGAAGACAACGTTAGCAAACGCCCGCAATACCCAAGAGGGTAGTCGGGCCATAATCCCTCAATACCACCACCATAGCAAATACTATATCATCATTTTAAACGAAATAAATTAACAAATCAAGTTATATTAAGGGGTTATACTAAAAAAGATAAGAAAGCTCGTTGACAAAAAAAAAATAAACACATTACGTCCGGAGAGCGAATGCACAATATAATAGGTGGTTATAAACTCATGGACAAAAGAAACTTTACGCCTCGAAAATTAATGTTAATCAGAAAAATTTAAACTTTTGGTCATTTACTTGTTTTATTATCATAAAACGCATCGTTTAGGCTTACCAAGATTTATCATGGAAAATTTGTTGAAAATGGTGAAAAAAGAAGCCGCCATTTTGATTTTCTTAAAAACCAATGAATTTGAAAATTTGTATCGAAGAAATAATCTTTTTGTCCGAAAGGCCAAATTTAATGCCCCCTTGTGTATTAAATTGAAAGAAAAACACAAATTTAAAGTTAAAACACCAATTGTTTAAATCGTTTTTGTAGAAAGTTGATATGGTCAGGCGGGAGTGTGAATGTTAATTTTCACTCGAAGAGATGATTTCAACATTACTAAGAATTAGTTCGGTTTAAGGGAGATAATCCAATCTGAAAACTTTTTCTTTCTTCTAAACAACGATAACTCGTCCTCGAACAGTAGGAGTCCGCGATTAAGTTTATTCCTTGAGATAAGATCTTGGTTTGCTATCTAACCGCCCGCTATGGTGTTGAAATTGTATGACTGGATTATTAAAACCATATGTTCAGAATTGTTCCTATATAGTAATAAAAGAAAAGTTCAATCATGTATTGATTTTGATATTTTTGTTCGAGGCGTTAAGAAATCGAGCTTTTGGTTTATATTTTATAAAAAATAGTCTTGAAAACAAACAAAGGAATATGATATAAAAACATGTAAAATAATTGTGTTTTTTTTTGTACTTTATTTTTCTCACATAGGTAGACTTAAAACATTGTGCTTACAGTATTTCACAAAAATATCAATTTAGTTACATTTAGGACCATTTCATAAACTTGTTTTTCTTTAATATGCTATCTGTATCATTCTTTTTAAGGTGTTACAAACACTTACGAATATAGGAATATACATCTATAAGTTTTAACAGAAAATGGTTCAAAATGCAAGACGTGTACCGCCCGGTATTTTTTTTTATTTTAAATATTTCATGCACAGCTATAGACACCCATTAAACATATTTCTTCAGATTACAAGCCAGAGAAATATCCGATAACTTGACTATTATATGCATTTGACTGTAATTAGACCTATAAATATTTGATGTTGATCAATGTGCATCGTTTTAAAAGTTTATTCATCATTTTTGTTTTTCACCGTATCGTTAACTTTTTTGTTCCGGAGTTTGATACGTTGACTTCTTTGTTAATAGTTCTTACAAATATTATATTCTAATTTCTATAAAATATACACATAAACGTATTTTTACTAAAAACTTGATATGGTTTACTAAAGCTAGTGTCAATCAATTCATTTGGTCTATGAGTACTAATTCAGTGTTATTTTCTAATCCTAAATTCTTCATGCAAACTTTAAAAACCAGCTTTAATGAAAAAGTAGTTAAAATTTGTTCACTTGTCATATCAGAATGTTTTTTAAAATTGCGTAAATTTAATTATATACTAGTAACTAAAAGCTTCTTTGACATTAATCTTTTTTCCTATATTTCCTAAATGGTCATACATATTTCTATTCGAGCATGGAGATATGATATCATAGCTCCATGATTTGAGCTATTATTTGAAAATTATAGAGACCCAAAGATTCATGCTTGTATAGGTACTCCTGAAATATAGTGCTTGTTAGCTTGGACTTGCTGTCCAGACAAATTGGAGTTTATTCTTAATCTATACGCTAAATCTCATTTTCTGTATACGGTTAAACAAGCTGTATCTGTTTTTAGTATTTGAATTCGGTTCACAAATAAAAACAAGCATCTAAACTTTTGACGAGTTTAGCAAAGATAGGTCAAGAAAATAAATAATTTTAAACCGAAGGAATCAAATGTGAATAATTTTACATTGTTATATAGTTGACAAGCAATGAACTTTATTTTGCTACATGTTGCGGAACGACTGAAAGGAGCGACATATACGACTGTATCATTCGGGTTAATTTAAAATATAAAACCTAACAAAACAGATACAAACAAACAGCAACAAACGGGCTTGATCGAGGTTCCGTCCTATAAACGTTACAACATTATCAGATACCATCTTAAAGAATTTTTCTTTTCTTTATGTCTTTTTATTCGAAAAAGGGTTACTTTAAAAATCAGAATTTCCATTCCGTTGACAAACGCTTGAAATTTTTTACTTTTGTGCTTCTTATATCCATCCTTATTTGAGTATCAAATTATCTAGATTATACCATAACAAATTATAAAATATAGTAAAATTAGCTAAGGAAATTTCTCTTATAGTGAACCGAGGAAGAAAGGCGTGAATTTGCCAAAAATCTGTATAAAAATTACGCAATTTTCCACGAAAAGGGGTTTCCAACCCTAGGACCGCTCTCTGGATCTGCAGCTGACACTTAAGTTCACAGACGAGCTGCTTTTAATTGAGTTGTCATTAACAAGACTTATAATTCAGTTCTGTATTTAAAAAAATCTTAATTGCAATATTTTTAATAATAAAACAAATCTTAATTGCAATTTATTAATTTTTTTAAACATTGTATAAGTATAGCATTTAAAACTTCATTTATCTGTTCCAATAAATTCACAACCATTTCTACACCATCCATATTTTATCATGAAGTCATTTGCTTTAATAATTAACATTTATCTAGCAATTATACAATGTCACCAGGACGCAGCTCTTTGTTATCAATGGATCACAGCATGTCTCAATCAGTAGTCAAAATTTTCAAAAAATACTAAAAATTGACAATTTTTAATTTGAATTGGAAGTGGTTTAACCATGCGATAGAAAAATTTAACAAATACCATTAAAAAGTTTGAAGTTACCTCTACATAACGGTAACAGGGCCTTTCTGGAAAATAAATGCTAAATATTTTTAATCCTGATTCAAAGATACCAACCATAGCAGATTCTAAGATTTTTTCAATACATTGCGTTGCAAGTTTCTAAGAAATTATAGGGTGTAAAAAACTTAAATTGGAAGTAAATTAATAATCAAATTTTCTTTAATAACCAACATCATTGGAAAGCTTAATAATAAGCGCATCCGTTGATAACAGGGCCTTGACGAAATTCCTAGTAGAACATACTTAATAGTCAGTTGAAATAAAAACCATACACAAATCCTTTATACGATTTTTCGTTACTTGATCGGCAAAATTGACGCATGCGCATTATCGACCGAACTCATTCTTAGTAATGAACACAAATTTGTATTCCGTTCGTTTTGTCTTTAATATTGGGTAGATTCGTAACAAAAAAATTATTCCGATACGAAAGTGTGTCCGGTTAGTGGATATTTCAAGGTATCAAATCGCAACCGGAAGTGGTTGTTCAAGTCAACGAGAATTCATTAAAATCTCAATTACCATCACTTCTGCTTTCAGAAAAATAAAATGATTTAAAGGTACCCTGATAGTCTTCTTAGTCATTTCACATTTTTACAGGTTACGAGTTAACCTGAATTGTGATTTTGGATTTTCGCATTTTCATCTTTGAATGTCTGCATGCATACAATTAAGGTCATTTCAAGTTCATTTTTCTTTGTCGGATACCATTAAGTCATTTCTTTAAATCTCTGTCAATTATTATGTAGTTTTATAATATTTTACAAATTGTGTTAAGTATTCAAATATGTAACGTTTCTTTTGTCCATGAGTATATTACGGTCTCGGGAAAGTCTCGGGGGAAAAACGCGGATGGATTTTTCCGAAATCATTGCTATAGTCGGTTTGAATTTTATTAATCAACGAAAAATGGCTTGTAAATTTACGTCTTGCATAATATTTTAACTATTTTAGTATGTCATGACTTTTTGATGGCATACGAACCCAGGCATAAAATTTCATTTTTTTTTTTGCATTATAAATAAAAATGTTTTCCATAGACCTTAATAGTAACAAGAGTTAACACTAAAGTATGTCTCGCCTGCCGCCACCATCAGAAACAATTATTCTTTCTTAATTCCACTATATTTTGAATAAACATGGATTTTCAGTTTCTGAGATCAAAAAATGTTTATAGAACTTAAACATTGCAAATATATGCAATAAAAATAATCAAAGTCACTCAACCAGAAAATCAACGTCAAGGTCAAAAGATGATGATGTAACTGTGCTAAGCTACTACTGGGGCATATGCATACCAAGTTTCATCAACCTAGGACCTATAGTTCTTGAGATATGGAGGTGCTCGCAAAACTTTTCCATTGCAAATATATGCAATAAAAATAATCAAAGTCACTCAACCAGAAAATCAACGTCAAGGTCAAAAGATGATGATGTAACTGTGCTAAGCTACTACTGGGGCATATGCATACCAAGTTTCATCAATCTAGGACCTATAGTTCTTGAGATATGGAGGTGCTCGCAAAACTTTTCCATTGCTATTATATGTATTGTAAATCGTAAAAGTCACTCAACCGAAAAATCAAGGTCAAGGTCAAAAGATGGGGATGCAACTGTGCTAAGCTACTACTGGGGCATATGCATACCAAGTTTCATCAACCCAGGACCTATAGTTCTTGAGATATGGAGGTGTTCATAAAACTTTTCCAAAAAGTTAACGCCGCCGTCGCCGCCGCCGCCGCCGTCGCCGGTAAAGTAACACCTATGTCCCGCTCTGCTTCGCAGGCGAGACAAAAATTGACCAAAAATTCATAGAAATCCTTGGGAGTACAATCTTGTGACAAGGAACAGCATTTGCTCAGTATACATTTAAAAAATCCTTTGTGGAGCTAATTGGTCATCTAATCTCCTTTTGTTAGTCCTTTCAATTATGTTAAGGTGGGCCCAACACCTGGCTGTTCCGTCAGATAAACACACCATTTAAGGTATTATTAAATACAAATGACAACAAAGTTCCAGACAATAAATTTTGCTACGCCTGACGCGCGTTTCGTCTATTCAAGACTCATCAGAGGCGCTCTACCAAAAATATTGAAAATGCCAAACACTGTATGAATATGAAGAGCATAGAACAGTATAACTAAAAATACCAAACTGGGGAACCAAATTATTACTAAGATATTCAACCTATGTCTGGGGTAGGAAGAACCTTAGGGTTTAGACAATTTTGAAATTTAGACGGATAATTAGTGAATTATTTAGCATTCGACCATATGGAAAACTTTTTTGTTTTAGAAGATAACATCTTGGTTTTTGTTATCAGAGTTCGTATACTAAAAAAAAGTTTATTTGTGTTTAAAAAATAAATTTTATTTGAGAGACAAAAAAAAATAAAAGAATTTTCGTTGATTCATAGAACTCAAATGGACTAGACTTCCTTGACTTCCAAGTAAAAACAAATGTTGCTACAAAGCGAGCTACCAACGAGTAAAATAGCTTTGGAAAAAAAGATATTGCCACTCTATATAATTTGAATTCAAGCACAATGATTATACTATACTCTTCAAAAAAAGTTACGTATAGATATTACTCTATTTTATTGACCGGGTTGGTCACGGGTCAATTATTTCGGGATTTTTCGTTTAAATCTCACCTAAAAGACTGAGAAATTTAAGCTCCGCCCAACCTTGTAATTTAAATAGAGTAATAGAAAATTCCTCGTACGTTTAATGCAAATCGAAACAATTTCAAAACATAATTGCCGAGCTGTTCTGCAACCGATTTTCACGAAATAAAATCCAGTAAAAAGAAAACAAAATAGAGATTGTATTTTACGATTCAATTTCCCGTTTAAATCAATGCAAAATGTTCCATGAAAAAACATTTGTCGGATTTTGGTCTAAATTAATCAAACAATCTTTATTTTGTTTTTTCGGTTGCAGAACAGCTCGGCAATAATGTTTTGAAATTGTTTCGATTTGCATTAAACGTACGGGGAATTTTCTATCTATGCGTAACTTTTTTTGAAGAGTATATTAACCCTAGTGTGCAAAACTCACATGACTTATCAAAACATTTATCAGTTATATTGTGTTTTACATTTTTGTACCTTAATAACGATGATTTCACGGAAAACATTATTTTAGAATGAAAAAATGTTTAAAATTGGGTGTGTAAAGTCTATTACACTGGCCTAGGACCTCGAATTGGTGTTTGGTTATTCAATGAACCTGTGAACATAGGGGTAATCGAATTTTTTGATATTATGTATAGAGTCCGTAACAGACATGCCTAATGGGGACGGTTGGGTATGAATAATACTTTCTTGTTCTGCCGTATTTGTCATAACGTTTTTCCCTGACTTTTTAATTTTTTTTTTGTTATGTAACCCTGTTTTTATATATACTAAAGCACGTTGGGTATTCTCTTAAGATTTTTATCCCAGACAAAAATACCATACTGCGTTTTGATTATAAATTTAAACACCCCCCTTTTTTACAAAGCAAATGGGTATTCGTGTCTATCCATTAACTCGTTAAAGTATAAAATGTTTATGAATTCGAATTGAGTGTTTGGACATGAGATAACATTTTCAGATTTTGCATTAAAATGATATTTTGCTAGATGGTACATTTCTATAAATTGGCCTCAAATACACATGGATTTCTTTTCTATGCACACATACTTGCAGGAGGCATTTAAAAATCAGGAAAAAGATGTACCCATGTCGTACCGTAGGGTGTTGTTAAAAGGCGAACGGAAAACGGGACGGAAAAACGGAAAACGGAAATACGGAAAAAAACTTAACCGTTTTCCGTTTTTCCGTTCCGTTTTCCGTTCCTCCTTTTTGCGTTGTTGGGGAAAAATTAATGAATAAAATTTTATAATGACTTGTTAAAGGGCAATGTGGAAATATCATTTCTATACATATCAATCTTGTGCAGGTACTGCGTGCATGCGATTGTCATATAATGTATTTCATGTATTTATTGTGGGGAAATACGATGAAACAAAATTAACACTGACCGCCTGGAAAAGTTCAAGCTGTTTGGTATGAAATGAAATGTTCTGAATGGTAATTTTAGCGAGTATACATTCGAAAACAATTCAAATGTTACGTGCAATATTTTTGTTAAACATTTGGGCAATGAAAATAAATGATGTTATCGTTTAAGTACGTGATCTGCTCCAATATAGGGCAAATATTGACTCTCCTCTACGTGCAAAGCGACTCTCTCTTAACGCTTATACACGGTGATTATTAACAGAAGTATTTGCCCCGCTACTAAAATCCTTATGTTCAGAGAAACTAAAAAAAAACATAACAGATATCAAAAATCTAATTAAAAAAGTGAGGAAAAAGACCATGATTTGTCATGCATTTTGTTTTTCGATGCACTTCCTGGTTGCGCGTTTTTCCTCGAAAAGCGTCTCGATTCGTCATTTTTCTATTCTTCAAAACGGTTAGTGCCAGAGACTTTGGACCTTCACCAGTCATTCTAGGTGACATATGTTGCATCCAAAGATGTCAAAGTCAAATATCGTTGTACACATTATTTGCAGTATATTTAATTAACTATAAAAGATAGAAACAGGCATATATGAAGAAAATAATCCTTTTATTCAGACCTTTATTTGATATAAAGGGTCGAAAACTGTTCGACAACCCGGAGATGATAAAACAAAACTATGGGATTTTTGTGACCGGAATAATAAGCCTTTCGATGAAAGACCAAAGTTGAGTAGTTATGGGCAGCTATTTCCAAAATGATCGACATCAAATACAGTTTTTTTCTTTATGAAATACTAGTAACACTTTATTCGTGCAAATTTGAAGCGGACAATGTATGGAAATAAAGGTTTTCTTATTGTTCGCTGGCTTATTGTTCGCTAGCTTGATTAAAGTTATTGTTCGCTGGCTTATTGTTCGCTAGCTTGATTAAAGTTATTGTTCCCTGGCTTATTGTTCGCTAGCTTGAGTTTAGTAAAAAATGTTCGCCATGCCGAAATCTACAGAAAATGTTTGAAGTTCGAAAGTGTAAAACTTGTCGTCTATGATGTATTGCCCTTGATTCTTATTTTTAAAATGTTTTTGTTAATAACTTTTTAGCCGTAAAACATGATGAATGAAACATAGGGTTCATTTGATAGAGAATTATTAAAACATATTGCAAAATAACTTCTAAAAACTTCAGATGTTATACTTTTTTGTGGTCAGTGAGAAAAGAGCTTCAATTGAAGTCAAAGGTAATATGTCAAAGTCACACCTTAGCATTAGCTAAAAGAAAACTATATCAAAAACAATCTATTTCTATAGCAATATACAGATATTCAGAGGGAAAGACCTCGCTATCGTTCAAAATTAGTTTTTTGTTCTTTGTTTTTTTTTGTCAGCCTGTATATTAAATGCAATATTGTAGCCCCTCTGACATTTAAGATATGGAAGGGTTTACAAAGTGGTCCTATTTCACGTAATTGAGCAAGATGATCAGCTTTCAAAGTACTTTCGAGATATGGCTATGAATCATGTGAATTGTACGATAATCTTTAAAATGCTTTTGTACATGTGAAACTGCTATCAATATCAGATTTGTTGTTGCCTATTGACACCATTTTAGAGTATGATCTCGAGAAACGAAGCTATAAAAAAGATTGTATGGGTAGGGCAATACTCTGTGCACGTTTAAAACCCTTTCGTAGAGTTAGAAAAGAGTAGGCTCATATAGGGACCGCTACAATAACTACTGGGAAAGGAACATGACTAGCGGATCCAAAAATTTCTCAAAGCAGGAGGGGCGGGGGGTCAGAGAATAGTGAGAATGAATGGGGGTTCCAGACCAGATAATTACAAAGTAACGCAACTTACCGAGGAAAGAGGTGGTTCAAACCCCGGATTTTCCCGTATGAGCTAATTGGCATGTGTTGTCAATATTGCTTCTGATTACCAAGATACACGTGTTTGCCTTAAACACGAAGTTCTTCCTCTGTATGCGACTGTGTGCTGCAGCAAGTAGAAACTGCTTACCCTACAGAGCGCCGGAGTTTTTCTCGGCCAATTTAACAGTGAATATACTCTTACATATTATACCTCAAGTGACCTTGTCTAGGTTTGAACAAATGTCCAAAAATACCATGTAATGTTGCAAGGTTGATGGACATATCAAACCACTTGCTTGAAAAGTGGTAAACTGTGATCACAGGGACAATATTTTGTTAGAGTCAATGTGCGGTACAAAAAAAAACACACAGGAACTTGCTCCCTCTATCAATATTTTGTTTGAGTCAATGTGCGGTAAAAAAAATCCCCCCATCGAACTATGATACCGTTAAGAGATAATAAATTCCTACAACCATTCTCACCCACAGATAAACATGAATATTCCGACTTTCAACTGCAATGAAATCATGGAATTCACTCCCAGTTGTAGATTTGGCCTCATTCGAGTATGGTGCCGGGATTGTGACTCCTCGTTCCATTACACATTATTGATAAATATTTGTTTTCTATCTTAAAAGCAGATCATATGATATATATATAAAAAAAAAAAGACAAAATACATATAAGAAATTCTAATGATACAAAATGAGTCGACGAATAAGAATAAATAAAAAAATCAAAAGTCAAACATGAGAACAGCATTCAAAATTTGTACTGATATATCTAAATCCACAACAACAACAAATGTCAAAAAGATTGTAATATATGATAAAAAAAAATAGCAACAAAAGCACATAACGCACTCTAAAACAAAAAAAAATACATATAAAGTTCAGAAAAACCGTCAAAGAAAAATGAACGATTGGACGGACTTTATTGGAATGTGATACTTTAGCTGTTATGTGCCGTATCGTTAGCGTAATAATATTGTTTCCCTGTGTGACGTGGCTTTTCCAGAAAAAGTAGTCCCAGTAACTGAAACATAGATCTGGTAAATACCATCTGGGACATCGATGTCGACCGACGTTCCTCTCGTAGCTGTCGGCATGACGACGTCACTTGAACCTTCAGTGGATCCGACAGAAACTTCGTACATCAACACAGTAGGAATTACTTTAAACACATCGGACCATTGAATGGCGTACTTATTGATTATGGAATGCTGTAGACTAAACGTCTTACCTAAAATCAAAGTGTCGGTATATTACTATATTTTTTATCTATCTGGATAATCAAACTGCAGCAAACAAAAAGTCACTTTCCCCTTCAGAGTTTCTTGTTGCTTTTGCTTTAAGTGTTTTGTTGATGTCTTTTGTTTGTTTACGTTGCCGCTCATTGTTTAGTTCGTTTGATTTTCTAAAATTGTTTTCTAGAAAGCCCCAATTATATTTTTTGCTTTGTTTTCCAAAACCCGGTATACCAATTCCTGCAGAACTGTTTGTTTCTTTACAAGAGAGTGTAAGCATATAATCTTTATTATTAGCTCAAACATTAAAGATTGTTCTTTTTGTCTAGCACTTTTTAAATTATTTACCGTGACTCCGCTCCCACGTTTTTAAAAAAATGTAAATAAAGGTAAAAACAAAGCTACCAAACTGGGATGATCAATCTCATATATCAAAGAATAAAAGACAAAACAAGGCAAATACTTCCATAGAAATTGAAGATCGCAATGGTCCTGACTTGGTACAGGCATTTCAATAGAAATGGTCGGTTTAACCAGGTTTTATGGCGCCTAACCTTCCTCATCCATTGCGATCTTAGGGTTCCCGTAACACAAATCAAAACACGGTTGTGAGACATAATATAGAGGTGATCATATCAGTAAAAGAATAGTAATAATGAAGTTTAAAAACCTGTCAGCATTGGAGGCCTGTTGTCTACATGTAAAGTCTTATTGATGACGTCACTTGTCAGTCCTCCAACGTTAACTGCCTGAATATTGAATGTGTAGTCTTTAACATCGCCAATACCACGGAAGCGGACATAATTTTTGTCTGGGATACTTAGCCTCTCATTTATTCCATCGACCTTGACTTTGTAGGATTTTACTCCTGAGGAGTCAATGAAATCGTTCCATCCAAGGACGACAGATGTCGATTCCTGTGAGGTTGCCATGTTCCTCACGACGTCAACGCCGGCATCGATATTTGCGTCAGAGCTATCAGGTTTATTGATAGAAACAATCAGCGGACCACGATGAACGGAGCCTGTAAGCTGCACCTTATTGATGCAGTCCAGTGTCATGTAAAGATGGCTGCCATGAAGAATATTGGATGGGGTAGATCTGAATTCTGTCAAGCTGTCTGTCATGGTCCTCGGTATAACATCACAGGACGATGGTGTGGATCCTGTAAGAGCAAAAGTAAAAGATAACCAATTTGTAAAATAAAATAATAAAATCGAAAGCAAATCCGATGGTTTATGATTAAAACGTTTCATAAAATCAATTTAAAGCCCAAACATCAACGATGATACACACGAAAAGTTATCGAACAAGTTTATTACATGATCTGAAGTCAAGATTACAACATAGTGTCCGGCATTAAGATATGAAGACAAATACTGCTTAATACACTTAATAAACTTACCGATACAGAACTCACAAAACCGACATATGCTTTCCTTTTCTTCTACCTTCCAACTAGAATGCATTTCTGTAAGAATAGTGCCATTTTGTTCAAAGTATCGCAGTTCCGAAGAAAAGTCAAGTATTATTGGTGGAGTTTTATCAAAAGTTAAAGGTTTCGATATGAATTTGGTCATAAGACCAGCGTGATTTTCTGCCATTGCTTCTACAAATACGTTCATTCCATGGGTAAAGTTTCCTTTGATGCCGTCATGACGATATGTCGGAAAGAAAAGAGAGGCTGCAATCTCAAATCCTCCTTCAGTACTACCGACTCCGTAGGATACCTGTTTTATCCCGCTTTCAAAATCAATCGTCTGTAGGCAAACTGAGATTTCATCTTGGGAAATTTGTTGCACTTCGACGGTATCGGAAACATCGGTACGAAAATTGACATCAATGCACTTAGAAACGGTAAGTTCAATTATAGAATTAGTATATACGTTGTCTATTTGAACAGTGAGATTTTGGATGATTGAATCATCCACCAAGAATGTATACTCCGTTACGACAGATCTATCAACGTTGACTGCAAATGGCATCAACATCGTCATGGCGTTAAATGTCAAGAAACCAATAAAATGAGGCTTTACCTTATCAACGCGGACTTTTATTTTCAATAGATCGTTTTCTTGAACAGGTATTGTCTCCGTTATTCGTAGCTGGGTTCTGTTTTCAGTTTTGTGATTTGATCGTTTCATGATCCTGAACGAGTCACAAACGACCGCCATCGGCGGTGTAGTGTCAATAAGAAGTGCCTTAGACGTAACAGTCGGGCTCCTTAGACCAGTTTTATCTACTGCTCTGACATAGGCTTTAATGGTGTCATTTTGTATCAGAGTATCTTTGTAAATAACAGAATTTGTAAGTCCAACGTCTGCGTAATCTTTTATTACTGTCTCATTCCCTCTAGAGATTTCATAAGCAATCTGATAGGAATTGATAAAAGAATGTTCATCATCAAACCCATGCCACGAGAAGGTAACTGGCTCAATTAGAGAATGATAAACCTTGTCGACATGATGAGCAGTGTTGAATACAACACCTTCTGTTGGAGCAGTCAGATCAAGGAGAAAACCATCAGAGCTCAATTCAGTTTGCAGTCCTAGTGTATTGATAGCTCGGACTGTTGTGTAATATCTCACACCTTGTTCAAACACGATTCCAGTCCATTCAATGCTGGTTTTTAGTCCAATAGACTGGTCAGAAACAATATCATCAACTACAAAATTATAATAAGTAATCAGTATAACGATACCACTAAAAGCATTGCAGCGTATTTAATTCATTTAGAATAAAATAGAGAAAAACCTTAGAATGTCATTGATTATTCAATTGCCAAAGAAAAATATTTTTAGATAGCTTTAAAATTATTTTGAGTTAATTTAATTCATAATTAAAATTTAAGTCTGAATTGAAAGCTCTTTACACCTTCCTTAGTGTAACTTCATTCTATTTAATTTTTGACTAGAGCATGTACCTGATGGCGATGTTCCGAGAGAAACAACAAATTCTCTAATACCACTTTCGTCATCGGAGAACACTCCTTTCCAGCACGCAAACATAAGAACGTTTTCCCTAAGAAAGTCAATATCGTCACCACAGCCATGTGTTGTATCGAATACAAAGTGACGCTTTTGTACATTTGGCGGAGTGTGATCAACTATAACTGGAGAAGACTTAACAATAGCATATGAGACTGGAGATATCCATGCCCTGGTATATGCTACATAATAGGAGCCATGGCTTAGTTCTTCCCTTTGAAGACAATGGTGGGCTGATTGTCTTAGACCAACATCATGCCACGGATTCTCAATACTAAGATTATAAATGCCTTCTCCAACAGCAGAATCTTTTAATCCAAAACTATATTCGAAACGACTAATGTTAAACAAAGTTGAATGATACGTCCAGTTGGAAGACAGGCACTGCCTTGATCCTGTAGCTGTAGCGTTGTCGTGGCTTGTTTCCAATTTAACGACGATGTTCAAAGCTGGTACAGAAATAAGTTCACTCGAACTGTCATTACAAACTTGTTGATGGTTTGGAAGACATTGTTTCCCCACTACTCCACATGTACATTCACATCGTGCACACTTTTCGTCGCAATGATACAAGTCACATGAGTGCTTTTCAATAATAAGGTAACCCTTTGTTCTATTTACATCAGAAGCAACAAGACCAACTGTTACTTTAGCTTCTGCAGAGCTCAGGCCGGCGTAATTTTTTGCCCAGACTGTTAGTACCACTGAGTCTGGAATGTCATTCGATCTGACGCTAAATTTTATATTGTTCATAATATTGCTACTATTACCATCAGCTAATACTTCAATGTCATCAACAAGATTCTTTGTACTGTAGCTATCTCCAATGGAAACGTAGTAGGCCTCAACGTCTGACTGAATATCATAAAACCCAAACCATGACAAGAAGAACCCTATTTTCCCATTGCTTATCTCGTATGTAAGAGGAGGCTTAAAGCCACCAACTTGTGGAGGAGTTGAATCCACTAAAAATTTTTTACTGAGGGATGTTGTACATAAATGTGCAGAATTACAGGCTGTTATCTTGATAGTGTAAACGTCACATTGACGAAGGGATTCTTTGGAAGACAGACTAACAGCGTGTGTGTTTTCTGATGTAAGTACTATTTCATCTATAGGCACATGGGAGTCGTTCATACTAAACAAAGTCAAAGATGTTCTAGTAATGGGACTTTGGCTGTCTTCAAACTTCCATTCAACAATGAAAAATGAAGGGTCCGTTATAATCAGACGATTACGCTTGTCCTTAACAGTATGAGGTGCATCTATGCTTGGTCTTTCTAGGTTTACCGGTGCGGTAGTATCAACAATGAAGCTATCAGAAGAACGTTTAGTACACAAACCTACATTATTGCAGGCTGTAATAGTCACATAATGTGGTACACCTGTTGTCATGTTTAAGTTAGTTTTCAGAAAAGAAGAGGATAATTGAACATTCATTGGACTCATCACATCACAAGTAGAGTTTGTTGTTCCAATACAGAACTCAAAATGATCTATTCCAGAATGAGGATCTTCGAACCCTATCCATGATGCATGCAAAGAATTCCTGAAAAAAAATTGTAACTCATTTTGAACCATGAATTTTAAATCGTATACACTGAATACACTTAAACAAAATTAATATTGACTTAAAATTTATTTATGACTTTCCGTATACCGTTTTAATGGACAAAATGATAACGACAGTTCGTTTCACGGTAATTTTCAGGTAAGTAAAACAAATAAAGTAAAGTAAAATTACCTATTAGAAAGATATCTAGTGTGTTTCCCGGGGTCACCAACTACTACAAGTCCTGGTACAGGTGCTGACTTATCAATAACAATGCCGTTTGATTTTGCCGAGGTACAAAGTCTAGCTGCATTACATGCTGATACTGTGGTGTAATATCTTATGCCGTGATCAAAATGTCCGTACCATGTGTGGGCTAAAACAATAAGGGATCAATGTTAAAATGAAAAAAAATATGTTTAAAAATCGTTTGTTTATATTGAAAAGGTATTCTGGTTTATTTGGAAATTCCTTCTGGATTTTCCCACTAAGTATATTTCTCTGTCAACTAGATTAGGAATAAAGGTAATAACAAAACTACCGAACTTGAATGATCAATCTCATAGTCCAGAGAAAATGACAAAAACGAATCAGTCATACCGGAGAACTGGTGGATCGCAATGGTCCTGACTTGGTACAGGCATTTCAAACGAAATGGTGGGTTAAACCAGGTTTTATGGCGCCAAACCTCCCTCTTCCATTGCGATCTTAGGATCCGGTAATGACCATAGAACACAACATAGTTGTGAGACACAATAGGGATATTGAGGTGATCATCTCAGTACAGCAGACCAGTCAAACACTAATTAAAACAATTAACTATCATATCTTTTAACTCAATTTTGAACTTTTCTACTAGTGGCTGATAACGAAGAAAGAATTTTTTTAGTGATCGTATGAGACGTATTTTCTTATAGCCCTGCTTCAAAAGTCGGTCACGAAGAAACCGGTGTCTGATCAAAAAATCTGTGAAATGTGTGCAAGCTCTGGCATATCGGATAAGTTGAGAAATATAAACACCGTATGCAGGAGAAGTAGGTATGTTGCTCTGTAGATTAGGAAAATTAATAATTTGAAAATTAAAATCGTCTCGTTTATCGTAAATTTTTGTACTGAGATGACCACCTGGGTCAAATTCGAGGTGCAAATCCAAGAAAGACGTGAAGCAATTAGATTCGGTGGTCTTTAATCTCCAATTCCGGAGGATATATTGAAGGAATCCAACTACCAAATGAAGTGTTATTGACAGAAAGGACATCATCAATATATCTGAATGTAAGATTAAATGACCTTGCCTCTTTCATCTTCTTGTTCTTTACGAGTCCCTGAAGAAATTCAGTCTCGTAAGAGTATAAAAACAAATCGGCGAGGAGAGGAGCACAGTTTGTGCCCATTGGAATGCCGATTTGTTGTTGAAAAATCTCTCCTCCGAAGGTGACAAATATGTAATAATATTAATAATAATATGTAATAATAAACAATAAACAAGGAAGTCCTCTTTTGTAGATTGCAGCTCTATAAGCTCTCAGACCATTACTTTTCTGTTCCATTTTAACTTCTTATGTTTGGTAATCATTATTGTTTATGAAAACATTTTTTTTTCTTTTCAAAGAGCAAACCAAGAGAACTAAACCTTATTTACCTTTTCCATGACTTTTTATATCCTAAGACCGCTGGTATATGTTTTCTTCAATATGTAAATATATCTATGAGCACATGCTCACTGGTGATACCCCAATCACAAAGTAAGCTTTCATATAAAAACATAATTACTAGTATTTGGAAAACAAGAAATATACAAACACGGAATCGGTATACACCTTATGGTTCTATAGCCTATAGGATAAAGGAATGAAAATTCTGTAATGGACGAGAAGTATGAAAAGTAATGAATAAATGACGGGAATTTGCTTTACTTACAGGTTTTCAAACCAACACTTGTAAATCTTGTTACATCATCATTTCCTGGCGAAGTTCCTAATCCAACTTTGTATTCAGCAACTAAAGAATCGGGATCTTCAAATCCATACCATGTAACCGTTATAGATTGAGACTTGGTGGTATAACTTATGTCAGTCTGACAAAAAAAAGATATGAGGTAATTGAATCATACTGGTACCATTTGTAACATCCTGCAACAGTAGGGACTGTGCTAAAAAAGATCAATCTATTTTATTAATGTCAAATAAATTCATAATAGTTAAACCATAATTGTGCCGACAAGATTTTAATTGTTTTAAATTCTTAAAGGCTTGTATTCCAGAAGCTAAAGTGTGGGGGAATTGAATCTCCATAAATGATTCACGCCGTACTAGACTGTCATGTCACAATCAAGATTTTTCAACACACATAGGTCCAGTCAGAAAACACAAAACAATGTGTTTTTACAATTCGATTCCTTCAACCAACATTTGCAAATAGTTTGTTGTTTATTATTGATACAAAACAACTTTTAAACGGCATTTCTAACTTATTAATCCATGTCCCTAAACCGGTAAAGGACCAAATTTATACATTACCTGGTCATCTTTATAAGGATCAATCTCTATAACGTGACCTATATTTGGAGGTGAACTGTCAATTATAAATGGTGATGAAACACTAAATGAATACAGCCCGGCTCCATTGGTAGCCTAAAAGTCAAAAAGTGGTTAAAGATACTGTTTATTTTATTATCAAAATTAATAAGATTAAAAAAGAAACCATACCCGTCCTTACTGGTTGTTATTAAATTTAATTCCCCGAGGTTATCCCGATCCGGTATCAACACTTTGTGATAAAGAAAACATCAACTTTGATAGCTTTTGCGATTGAGTTTAAATGTTGTCAAAACCAAAACGTTTTTCCTACCCAACATATAACTCGATCTTAGTCATAATTTGGTTTCCAGTTCGGCATTTTTTGGTTTTATTATTTTATATGTATTCTCTTCATATTCATAGTGTTTGAAATTTTCGATCTCTGGGTAGAGCGCCTCTGGGGAGTCTTGAATATAAGACGCTCGTCAAGCGTATCATAATTTATTGTCTGGAATTTTGTTGTAATTTTTGTTTCTTTATACATCCGTGACTGTTAACTCTGCTGGTGGAATTTTGATTTCCCGAGACTAACCCGACTTTTGTGTTGAAGAACATATCAAAGCTTTAAATCACCCGTTTGAAGTTCAAAATTGTCAAACCATAAGGTTTCTCCTGTCCCAGACATTGGTTAGCCTCATTAATACTTTGGTTTCCAGTTTCACATTTTTTGTGTTATTGTTCAATGCGTTTCATATTCGTTAAGTGTTTAAATTCTTTATCTTTGGGTATAGTGCCTCTGATGAATCTTAAATACGCTAGCGCCTGTCAGGCGTAGCAATCCTAATGTTTGAAACTGTGTTTTTTTTTCTTAAAATTGTAGCATGAAAACGTCAGACATTTTTTACATTAATTAAACGATAAGCTTAATAAAAACTTATTAAAATGTTAGTTCAATGTGTTTTGGGGCTATAAAAATTGTACCATAATTTTTTTTTCATTTTTGGCACATTGATAGACTTTGGGTATAGACAAAATATTTAAAATAAAAAGAGGGGATCACCGTTCATTTCAGAGATCTATCAGCTTTCTATAAATAGCAAAGTTTCAATTTTTCATACAGAATTTATAGGGAGAAAAGCTATAGAGGCACCTAAATAAGAATTCCTACTATAAAATCATTTAATCATCTCAAAATCCGAACGCACGTCCCTTTACTATAGCTCCTCGATATTGTATGAAACAACATAAGATATTAATGAAAATTTGAAATTTTCCATTTTATTCTATATAAACTATCTCCCTTTAGTTTAATAAGGGAAATTCTAAAAAATCATTAAATGCCATTTTTGTATTGTAATTGCTCCCAATTTGTTAAGATATATTATAATACATAGTTTTTGTCCGCCAAATCCAGTTTATTTATCAATTTTAAACAAAATATATACCAATATGTGTAAAAAGATGCTCTGTTTAACGCCGTTTTTCCATTATTTTAACTTGTGTTTAACTTGAAAATTTCATAAAAAAAGATTTAAATTTTTAAATTGATTTCTTTTTGTCTATTGATTGGATGTCAAATGTAAAAATTAAACATGAAATTAAAAATCGAAACTCGTAAAAACAATTATCTTAAGTTAACATACATGTATATTACTTTAAAGTGTGTAGTTTCTTTTAAAAGCACAAATATTTATAAAGATGTTCCGGTGTTTCCGCGTGACGGATGTGCTATATCAGGCTGGAACTATTTTCTCTTCCGGAGCACTCGATTTCACTCTCATTTCGACTAGAAATCGTGTTGTTAATTGATATATATATATATATATTCAATAGTTTTTGTGTTTCCGTGTTTTATATGTTTTCTGATTTTTCGAACTGTCCTTTTTGGGTTTACTGGTTTTGTCTCTGCCTTATCGTACTTTGACATTCGTATGTCCATTGGCACCTCTGCATCTTTCATGTTTATCTACATTTTTATTCAAATTCCAAATAAGATTCATTAATAAATAATCTGACGGAAAATTACCTTGATTATTACATAGTAAAGGTGACCATCTTGAAGTAATTCATTTCCAGAAAATTCTGCCTCATCTATGAATTCTTGAAAAAATATGACATCTGCTGAGTTATTATGGGACCCTATTCCAACTTCAATTCTGGCGATTCCACTTTCCTTGTCTTCTATATCAAACCACGTGACAGAGAGGGAACGCTGGGATATGTAAGCTGACATCACGTTGTCTATTACTATTGTACCCTTACTTGGCGAGGTTGGGTCGTACACTACTGCTTTAGAGGATGTTTCCACTGACAGGTTTATATGGTTAAAAGCTAAAAATAAAAAATGATGGTAATCTTTAGCTCGCTTAATGGAACATGACGATAGCAATGTTCGACTATTGAAACTCTGGAATTACAACATCGTAAGGTTATGTTTTATCAAAAACAAAACAAAAAGGTCCATAATAGCACAGATTAACAGTAGTGGACATATGATACATGTTTTAGGGTGATATCTTTGTCATTAAAATGTCTTGTTTGTTTACAGTAAACACAGTGTACCTCTGACTGTGGCAATGACGACATCTCCTGGCTTTAAAGACAAATATCTGATGACTACAGACGTTTCCATACCAACTGCTGTGAAAGGTTGAAAGTCATCTGATCCAATACTGGTTCCTTATAGTAAAAAATATAATGAAATGTAGAGAAAACGGTGGTAAAAAGATTATTAAAAAATCTAGAAAAATTAATTAATTAATTAATCCATAATAAAGAGGATAAAAAATATAATATTTAGTAAATAAAACAATTTTTAAACATAATAAATTAATACTACTATTAAATACGAAAGAATATGGAATATGTGCCAGAAAGACACGATCCACATACTGAAATGATTTTGATAAATGTACAATGCAAAAATTTCACTGCGTGTGAAGCGCTTTTCTGGATTAACCTTCATCAGACACGCTAGGAGTAAAAAACTTGGAAAACCGGTAGTTTATTAGTTTGGATAAAACAAAAACAGAGGTCAAAAAATATTACAACAATGACCAAACAGATAAATTTATCAATTTTAAAAGAAATAGCCAAACGTTGTCAAATTTGGAAATATGTAAACTGTGTCTTTCCAACACATATTCCAGTACTCGAAAATATATAAGAGCATACAACTGAAGCACGGGGAAGCTTTCTACGACCTCCATACGGCACTAAAGCCAAACTCTGAAATAATATTAATAGTATGCAGGCTAAGCATGGTCAGAAATAATGTCCTTTTTATCAATTGTTTAACAATACGTTCTAGGTTTTACTTACCAATGGCATATTCATACCAAGCAATATCAGAGGAATAACCCAACTTTTCAGCGTCGTTGTTCCCATGGAAACTACTCCACTTAATGTATAGTTCTGAACCATCAATTATGAAACCATTGTAAGCATCTATAACAACTGTACCGGCTGTTGGAGATTTATCACTGAGAAGAAAACCATCGCTGCATAACCTATCTGTAGATGTTACTGCACATATGTATAAGCTGGCTTTTTCTTTGAATATAGGATTTTGAAAATCAACATATCCATCATTGGTTGTTTTTGAGATAAGACAGTTAGGATCAAACGTACAGTTTTTATTTGGAATTTCTTTCTTTTTCGTGAGAAACCAAGTAATAGGACTATCAGTTTTCCCTAACATAAGACCGCCAATTTTTACTGAAAGAATTGCAAAATCTAACTCTGCCTCATGTAGTTTTGACATTTTGTTGCCTATATTCGAACTGTGTCGGTACGTGTGTACCTCCTTAACAGATGGATTATTGAGATCTAGGTCGTAAATTATATCTTTTGTAAATTCATTCGGATCACTCGTTACACCAACAGGAACACAGGTTTTTTTAACTATTCCTGATTTACAATAAGGTTGAAAACAAGCGAACATTTGACGATATGGTAACCATGGAAAGTCGGAACAGATTTGGTCCTAAAAAGTAAAACAAAAGAAAGATAAAACTGGTCGGACTAAATTTCTCAAGATATTTTTTGGTGCAGCAAAGGGGATAAGGGATTAAAACCATATGTTTTAAAGGACAAAAATTAAATTTGTCTGTAGCATGAATTCAGATTTATTTGTAAAAGAAATGGTCAAATATGCATTATGTAACAGGACAATATAATTCACCTTTATATGTATTAGATACTTTATATAAGTGCATTAAGTGATAAACTACATATACCTCCCAAGTTATCATCTCACTAGTACTGTTGTTGTTCATATGTAGCCTCCAGTCAGTTAACACTCGTTTACCGTCAACATCATTAGACAACATCCATTGATATCCAACAGCATGAGAAGATTCAGGACACTGGTATTTATGAATTGTAAACGAAAACATTTTACATGTATCTTGAACATCCAATGTAGCTTCTACCTTCATCTTCTCCTCTTCATTTGTAACAACTGAAATTATTTCAGTTGCAAATGGTTGTACACATTCATATTTCAGGCATGGCTTGATAAAACCCCTGTAATTCCCAACAGGAAAGTTCCCCGTAAAAGTATGAGACTGCTTATTGTCAACATTTTCAAATACCAGTTCTTCATTACACTGACCATTTAGCATTCGACATAAAGCTACTTCATAGTGTGTAACTATTCCCTCGAATTTACTGTCCACTGTCCAATGTATAGGTATGCTTGTTGTAGAGGTCTGCGATTCTTTAAACGGATCACAGCGATACAATGTAACAGATTCATTTATAGAATTCGTAAAATTGATCGATTTGGTATTTATGAAGGAATATAAGGTAACGAAATGTAGATCACGGTGTTTACCAGTATTCTTCATGTACAAAGAAGCCGCAACTAGGTCTATATTTTCTTTGGAATATAAAGTATAGATTAAGCCTCTTTTTATTTCACTTGGTATGAGTAACTGGCTTGAATTACTTTCGTGAAGTAAACGAGTGTTTATCATTGTGTCACATAAATCACCATGGAACCCAAATGATGATGCAAGAATATTTTTTCTTTTAAGTGTCATAAATCCATTGGACGAAGCTACAGTAGTACCCCCGGAACCAAATACTCGTAATGATACAAAATAAATTGGAGTGTCATTTACAACAGGCAATGACTCACAAAGTACATTACACTGGATAGCATTTATATGGGTAAATCCTATTAAATCATCCTGATTTGGATTTGAGCCTAACGCAAACTGCGCGTCATTAATACCAGTTATCTTATTCCAAGCAAAACAGAATTCGTCTGGATCTATTAAGGCATCAATGTCGTGGAATGGTGTTACTGCATGTGGTAGAACATCGAAGACTTTTCCCAGTCTGGGTGGAAAAAGGAACGGTAGAACAAAATCAGATGTCATAACATTACAAAAATGTCCGGCATAGTTGTAGAAATGAAGCTGGGCATAGAATTTAGAGCTGTTTTGAGAGTTGTGCTTCTGAAGTTTGCTAATCGGATATCTTATACAATGAAGGTCTTTTCCACACTGGCGGCCATGAGCCTCCATGCTCCATTCAAGGAACGGGGTAAAGTAGGAATTTCCTGTTCCTAAAACAAAATGGTCATTTAGATATAAACTATGATAAACTTTTCGCAAGTACCTTTAAAACTTTACAACTAAAATATGATAACATGATCACTAGCAGATTAAAGGAAAAAATATATTAACAATTTAAATAAAATAGAAAGGAAAAGATTAAGTATGTCAAGTGGGCGGGGGTCGAGGTTGGTTCTTATTTTTATTTCATTTTTTGTATCAAACCCTTGTACAGATCGTAATTATAGAACTATTAACAATGAGATATATTAACTACTCCGAATTCCGATGGTAAATTTGGCATTATATCAGTAAAATGATCAATTTACTTAACTTTACAGAAATCATTTTGATATTTACCAAATCTAAACAGAACTTTCCCTATTTCTTCTGTCTGTTCTGTGTCGAAAGTGTCATTTCTCGTCCAATTCATAACTAAATATTTTCCACTGACAACCGGACGTATGGTACGAGGACACAACGGTGGAGTTTCATCAGCAAGTAACGGTCCAAAGCTGATTTTCCTTTCTAATCCTGCTCTGTTTGATACACGGATAAACATGTACACTCTTTCTTCGCCAATGAGACCAGGATGACGCTGAACATAGCTTGTCAGATGATGTATATTGGAATAATCTTGAATATCAGGATTGTCAATGGTCGACCGATCTGAGCCGAATCCGATAAAGACATTATTTACTTGGCTTCTATCTTCTGTAATATTCCAGGAGAGTTCGAACAAATCAGTGGGTGTGTATATCAAGTTATCTGTGTACATTTTGATATTTGAACAAATGAAATCTGAAACTTGTACAGACTTTGATACCTGGTGGGCTTCCTCTGGCAAAATGTTAACGATAGATTCATCAGTGGTATTTGTACATAGGTTCATACATGTTTCTCCTACCAAAGTAACTTTTCTTAAATTGTCTTTCAGTAGCCATGGTTTACCGTTCAAGCAAGCTATACTTTCTCTAGTTTTCGCATGTTTAAGTGATACATTGTGTATGTTTGGTCGACTTCGATCAAATGTTATTCCATCAGAACAAACTATTTTTGAAGGACTCATTGCATGGTTGTATGCTATGATAGATACAAAGTATAATCCTTCCCCATTTGGAAATTTCATTGTTATAGAATCGTGTACAGTGCTTTCGACAGATGTATAGTTATGGATTACATTGTTAAAACTAGTATCCGTAAAGCACTGGTTACTTAAAGCCACTCTATAGACTTTTATACCACTTTCATGGTCGATAAAATCGTGCCAGTGAATAGTTATGTCTTCATTCTTTGTATAGTCTATATCTGGGCTTCCCACGGGACCCTCATAAACAACACCAGCTTCTGGTGGCGAATCATCAACAAGAATGTCCATATGTTCAACGGTTTCCAGAAGAGCATTATTCAAAACTTTGATTTTAAAGTAATACCTTCGATTATGGTTGCCTTGATGTTTATTTTTATTTGCCAGTTTTCTTAGATTGGCATTGAATATCATTTCAGCACACTCTCCGATTTTCGGACAGTAAACAGCTCCTGCTGTATTGTTCGTATCATTCTGAAAAAAAGGAGAAACACTTCTTTTAAGATGTGCTGTTATTATTTGAAATATAAACACCAGAAGAAATCAGTTTTTTTAATCTTATATTCATTACAAGGAACAAAAAATAAAACATATAGAGCAACACTTTACTACCAATGTTAAACTCTAAGATTTTTACTTACTGATGCTATAACACCTAGTGCTTCCTCAATAAGTGTCGTCTTATTTACATCAATACCAAAGGACCACTTAACTTCTTTAACACCACTATGTTGATCGAAAGCTTTGAATTGTATGAACATCTTCGACAGGTCTGTTGTGTGGTGTACGTAAAGTTCTTTATGTTCATCTCTGACTAACCAAATGTCGGTTATTTCTGGTGCTGAACGGTCAATAAATAGTTCTGTACTATCATTTAAGGTATGGTTCATTATATCTTTTGCCTGAAGATTCAGTTTAAATACATCGCCATCGGTCATTTTTGGGAGAAGGCAAATCGTTTCTGAAGTAAATTCGTCGACTTTTCCGGCAGAGACTAAGTTGTCGTTATTGGTCAGTAAGAAGTGGTACCCAGTAATACCATTCATGTTCCTAGTACCATTTATAGGTAAGACACCAGACAGTTGGTCATAATGTCCAGTAATTCCAGCATACGTGTCTGCTTTGATTGGTCGCATTGGATTATTCTTTATATACTCATTGTTATAGAATCTGTCATTCCATTGATAGCATAACTTTCCATGATTTATCTGCCACTTATGCTCTGTCTCATTAGAAGCAGTGTTAACCCATAAAGGTTTGTTTTTGTTGATTTGAATTGATGAGGTGTTGTCAAAGAGAACAAACCGTCGAGCATGTTTAGCATTATTTGCTACATCTTTCGTCTCTAGTAGTATTGCATAGAGCATGGTCTTAGTGGAAGGAAGATCGATGTCAAAGGAGTTGACTGTTTTGTTACCTTTGTACACCTTTCCAGTCGCGGATCTATCTCTCATCAGAAGGGATGGCGAAGAGTTTATCACCTCAAAAATACTAATTTCAAACTGATCTATACGAGACGCCAATTTATCTGAACCGCCGGTCGGATATGGATCTTCCCATCCATTAATTTGTACATTTATCTTGCCTGATGACGTCACCCTTGTCGACAGGACCAATGGTTCATCTTTACATTTCCCCGCCTCCGAACAATGAATGGGCGGCTCTATGTCGTAGATGTAACACAAAGTGTTTTGGGATTCTGTCTTGTCATAAGACACATTGGTCTCTACAAGGTTTTCAAGGTTTTTTGATACCAAGTATCCACCACCTTTAACTGTTACAGTCAAACAAAGGCTAAAAGTTTAAAAAGAACACTTTTAAAAAGCATTGCAAAATTGTCATTAAAGTAATTTTTAACCTTTTTGACCGTACTTGCGATTTAAACAGAAATTAAATATGGAGTCTGCTTCTTATTTAGATCTACATCTCGAAATTGACTCTCAAGGAAGACTTTCAACAAAGCTGTATGACAAACGTGATGACTTTAACCTTCCAATCGGCAACTTTCCTTTTTTGTGTAGCAACATTCGTCCGCTCCTGCTTATGGAGTCTTTGTATCACAGTTGATTCGTCACTACAGAGCTTGCGGGGATAACTTTGATTTCCTTGGCAGAGCGTCACGATTGACACAGAAATTGCTGACACAGGGATATGTTGCTTCACGGTTGCAGTCTTCACTCAAGAAATATTATGGTAGACACCATGCACTCGTAGACAAATATGGAATTTCTATCTCTCAAATGAGTTCAGATGTTGATTTTTCGTAGAAATTTGTTTTGTCTTCCTTTACCGGATTTGACACACTGGATTGGAAATTATCAACACGACGGCGTGATATAGCAGGCAGGAACCGCTTACTCCTCCGGAGTTCACACTTGTTACGACTTGAGTTCGCGGTGTTGATTTCTGTTCGGTTTTTTTTGTGTTTTGTGTTTCTTTGTGCTGTTCTTGTTCATGTTTACCGGTTTTGTCGTTGCCCTTTCGGACTTATGATACTCGAATGCCCCATTGGTGCCTCTTTGCTACGTTAGGATTTTAAGAACATATATGGATGTACTTTAAATTGTTTACCTTTCGCCATCTTTCATTAATTCATTGTTTGTAATGTTAACGATTTCATTAAAATCTCGAACAGGATTGGAAGATGAAGGGTCGCTTCTCACTGTCACAGTCTTGATATGATTGCGTACTCCTGAAAGATAAAAAAACCGCATAATAGTTTAAAGCTTTCGTCTGTTTCAGGTACATGTATAACATATATTTATATTTGAACATTTTTTTCTATGTGACTGAGTCAAGCTTGTAAGAAGTCGGTACATGTAACAGTAAACAGAGTGTACTGGCTATTAAACTAATGAAAAAATGGTGTTAGAGAACGAATGTTGGGAATATATATTTTTAATTAAAATTACAATAAAGTTCGAGGCAATAAATTTGTCTTTTCGAATGATTTTTCTACCATTTTTAACAAAGTCATTTTTAAGAAATATCAATTGCTAGCTACCTTTCCTTATAGTGGTTATAGATACCTGTAACTGAGACTTTGTTCATATCAATTTTAACATCAGTTACACCAAACCGTTCTCTGGGAACAAACTTAGGTCTAGCATGTCTAGGTCGACTGTCTATTGTTACATTAAACACAGCTGCCAAGTCAACTCTAAAAAGACCAACTTGAAATCTTCCATAGAAATCTTTCTGTAGAGAACATGATGAGCTTCCAACGTGAGATAATGCTTCTGTACCATTCGGTGAGATCGCTCTTATTTGGCAACTTTCAATGTCTGGCTTTATGGTATGGGCTAAAATATATATAGTACTAGTATATTGAATCAGTTAATTCATTGAGTGAAGTACCTTTTGATAAAAAAAAAATCAGACAGTTAGTGGTTCAAACTTTAACATTCATTTATAGTTACATGTAAAACTTCAAGGCGTGGAAATCTGTTAAGTAGATTTATATTTTACAGAAGCTTATTAGGGACACGCATAAAAACAAATTTTCTCGCCGCGGCGAGTTACTATCTCGCCTCGGCGACTTATTATCTCGCCCCGGCGAGTTACTATCTCGCCCCGGCGAGTTACTATCTCGCCCCGGCGAGTTACTATCTCGCCCCGGCGAGTTACTATCTCGCCCCGGCGACTTACTATCTCGCCTCGGCGAGTTACTATCTCGCCTCGGCGACCTATTATCTCGCCCCGGCAAGTTACTATCTTGACCCGGCGACTTATGATCTCCCGCAGGCGAGGCGAGATAGTAAGTCGCCGGGGCGAGATAGTAAGTCGCCGGGGCGAGATAGTAAGTCGCCGGGGCGAGATAGTAACTCGCCGGGGCGAGATAGTAAGTCGCCGGGGCGAGATAGTAAGTCGCCGGGGCGAGATAGTAACTCGCCGAGGCGAGATAATAAGTCGCCGAGGTGAGATAGTAAGTGAGATAGTAACTCGCCGAGGCGAGATAATAAGTCGCCGAGGCGAGATAGTAACTCGCCGGGGCGAGATAGTAACTCGCCGGGGCGAGAAAGTAAGTCGCCGGGGCGAGATAGTAACTCGCCGGGGCGAGATAGTAACTCGCCGGGGCGAGATAATAACTCGCCGGGGCGAGATAATAAGTCGCCGGGGCGAGATAATAACTCGCCGGGGCGAGATAGTAACTCGCCGCGGCGAGAAAACTTTTTTTTATGCGTGTCCTTAATAAGCTTCCGTAATATTTAGTATATGATAGGCAAATGTTTAATTTCATTCTGTTTTTTAAAAAAACAGTAATAATAACCGATTGACCAGTGCGTTGATTGGCAAATTGTTTGGATTACTTTTTTAGCGAAGCATGCTTTCAACTTGACAAATCTTCAAGAAATAGATATTTATACTGATTATTGTTTGTAAACGCATACATTGTAATTATCTACAAACGGCTAATTGTGGAAATATCTGGCTTTGTTGCCCGATTTACCTTTTTTATGCCCCGCCAACTTTGTTGGGGGGCATATAGTTTTTCGGTCCGTTCGTCCGTCCGTCCGTCCGTCCGTCCGTCACACTTTAGTTTTCCGCACTTTTTTTCGACATCCTTGCATACATTCAAAAGATTTTTGGTATGTGAGTCTACCATGATGAGTTACAGGTCAAGTTCGAGTTTCGTTCCGGTCCACTGATTTTGACCTAAATTACAGCCCTTGAACTTGGCAAATTTTGTAAAAATAAGTTTTCCGCACTTTTTTTCCACATCCTTGCATATATTCAAAAGTTTTTTGGTATGTGAGTCTACCATGATGAGTTACAGGTCAAGTTCGAGTTTCGTTCCGGTCCACTGAATTTGGCCTAAATTACGGCCCTTGAACTTAGCAAATTTTGTAAAAAAAAGTTTTCCGCACTTTTTTTCCACATCCTTGCATATATTCAAAAGATTTTTGGTATGTTAGTCTACCATGATGAGTTACAGGTCAAGTTAGAGTTTCGTTCCGGTCCACTGATTTTGGCCTAAATTACGGCCCTTGAACTTGGCAAATTTTGTAAAAATAAGTTTTCCGTACTTTTTTTCCACATCCTTCCATATATTCAAAAGATTTTTGGTATGTGAGTCTACCATGATGAGTTACAGGTCAAGTTCGAGTTTCGTTCCAGTCCACTGATTTTGACCTAAATTACGGCCCTTGAACTTAGCAAATTTTGTAAAAAAAAAGTTTTCCGCACTTTTTTTCCACATCCTTGCATATATTCAAAAGATTTTTGGTATGTGAGTCTACCATGATGAGTTACAGGTCAAGTTCGAGTTTCGTTCCGGTCCACTGATTTTGACCTAAATTACGGCCCTTGAACTTAGCAAATTTTGTAAAAAAAAGTTTTCCGCACTTTTTTTCCACATCCTTGCATATATTCAAAAGTTTTTTGGTATGTGAGTCTACCATGATGAGTTACAGGTCAAGTTCGAGTTTCGTTCCGGTCCACTGAATTTGGCCTAAATTACGGCCCTTGAACTTAGCAAATTTTGTAAAAAAAAGTTTTCCGCACTTTTTTTCCACATCCTTGCATATATTCAAAAGATTTTTGGTATGTTAGTCTACCATGATGAGTTACAGGTCAAGTTAGAGTTTCGTTCCGGTCCACTGATTTTGGCCTAAATTACGGCCCTTGAACTTGGCAAATTTTGTAAAAATAAGTTTTCCGTACTTTTTTTCCACATCCTTCCATATATTCAAAAGATTTTTGGTATGTGAGTCTACCATGATGAGTTACAGATCAAGTTTGAGTTACGTTCCGGTCCACTGATTTTGGCCTAAATTACGACCCTTGAACTTGGCAAATTTTGTAAAAATAAGTTTTCCGCACTAAATCATAGGAATCTGACAACATATTTTTGTAATGTGTCAAAATGTCATTTATTTAATTTGCCAGCGGGGCATCAGTGTCATCTTGACACATTTCCTTGTTTTTCTTGTAATTAGAAAGAATATCTGTATAAATATTTTAATGTTTTTATAATAAAATTCGTCACCGTTTAGACAAGAAGCAAAGAGACACCAATGGGGCATTCGCATGTGCAACGACAAAACGAGTAAACACGAACAAGACCAGCACGTAAAAACAAAAAAAAACAAATACACCGAATAGAAATCAACAACGCAAACTCAAGTCAAGACGAGAGTGAACTCAGCTGCTCCGAAAGAGTAAGCAGTTCCTGCTTGCTTAAGCATACCCGTCGCGATGCTAATTTCCAATTCAGTGTGGCGAACCCGGTAAAAAAAGACAAACAAAACCCTACGACAAACCAACATCTTCACTCATCTGAAAGATAAATTTAAATCCCATATTTGTCTATGAGCGCATGATGTCTTCCGTATAAAATTTTTTTGAATGAAAACAGCAACCGAGGAGCAGCATTATCCTATGATAGCAATTTGTGTCAGACATGACGCTCTGCCAAGGATATCGAAGTAATTCCCACAAGCTCTGGAGTGAAGAATCAATTGTGATACGTAAACTCCAACGCCAACTCCAAGTGTCGGGATATGGCATGATAAAGACGAGACAGGAGGAGCCCAACAAAATACCGAAAGTCATTTAGGTAATCTATCTCCTTTGGTACTACAGTGATATAGAATTTACTAAATGTAAATAGGGCAGTCTCCTTTGCATACAAAAGGGAGAGACAAAATATTAGTTCTTGAGTAGAAACGGATCGACTCTGAAAATACAAGGGTCGAATGTATAATATATATATGTGACCAAACGGGTGTTTGTCCTTAATTTCTCAAATATACGATATTGAGATGTGGAATAAGTGTACGCGACACAACAAACATAAACAAACAGCAATTCAAAAAATCACAACGGAAAACAGCAAGCAGTCTTCAACATGACCATAGGTCACTGTTTACCGTCTTGCATTGGCCCAAGACTTATAATACAATACAAAAGTATCAAAACCAATCCCTAAATCATCAACGAAAGACTCAATTCTTGACATAAAACAGTTAACATAGAATGACAAGGACAAACAAAGGCTTTGGCAAAGTTTCCTGGCTTAGGACAGGCACATATAAAATGTGGCGGGGTTAAACTAGTTTTTTGGATCCAACCTTCCCCCTATTGATAAGCTTGCTTTCTTTGGTTTTCTTCAAAGTTTCTTTGGGGATTTCGACTTCCGATGTTACCAGCGGAGCAAAAATATTTTAAAAATCGCAGATTTGCCATCATATGCTCATAATGCGACCATGCAAAACAATGCCTGTTGGCATTTTTACCAGCCTTGTGCCTCTCTATTTATTAAGTCATGACAAATGAGTCTTTGAATAATCGACTTACGCTGACATTGAGCAACGGTTTGATTTTTAACAGCCCGGAACCCCAACATACAGTTACAACGAGAGGCGAGATCGCCGTCACAAGTTCCTGGCCAGCACCATCTTTGTCTTGACGAACATTGATCTACAAGAGACATAGGGCAACTTAATGAAAACAAACTTCCTGGCTTTGTTAGGTTATAATAGTAAAAGTAAATTGTGCAAAAAACATATCTTCTTCCGTTTCCCTCAATGTTAAAAGGGCCATAACTTGCACAATTTTTCTAAGATCAAGGCAAGGTTCACCTATTTAAACATATGGTGTAGTTGTTACATACAACGTTTCATAAAGTTTGGTTGACTAGTTACAGAGGAGTCTAACGAAAACAATGGTTTATGAGCAGTTTCTGAAAACTCTTAAGTTTAAAAGGTCACAACTTTTATCCCACATGTACCACGCACAATTGAATGTCGTGTACCAACTACATACTAGGTTAAGCAGTTCCAGTTTGTTTGGGTTTTTTTTTGTTTATGTTTTTTGTTGTTGTTTTTTTTAAGTGGAAACATAATCTAAGATGATTTACATAGTAGTTGAAATAGCGAAATAATTATGTGACTGAAAGACAGACAGTACCAAACAATATGTATATCAAAGTTAAAGTAAACATGATTATATCGTTTATATTAATCAATTGCATCCTTTGGACTATTATATAATTTTGGTTCAACTGCCTTCAAAGTATACTATCATGGTTAAATGCATAGTCGCAATATCAATCTGCCGGCAAAAAAATACTGGTTCATAAAAGTATATATATCTTAAGCATTTCTCTATATTAATATCAGATAGTAAAATTAGATACATTATAAGAAATTACAAGAGGCTCCCAGAAGCCTGAATCGCTCACCTGACATATATGCCTGAAGTAAAGGTTATTAGGCAAAATCTATTTGACATTGAAAGGGTCATAAGTTTAATAAGGGGGTCATCTGACAATATGGTTTAACTTAATGTAGTTATGATTGTACGGAGTAATATTCTTTTGATAATTTTCTTTCCTTCAACATTCTAAGAAGAATAACCTCTAAAATGAACAGTATTACAATCTTGACCTTATTTCATATTGTGTACATCATAATATGCTTAACAATATGCAATTCCGTTTCTTAAATATCTCATATAGATTTTAAGATTGAGCTTTAAACAGTTTTGTAAGTGCAAAATTCATAAAAAAATAAGATAAAAGGGCAATAACTCTTTCATGGGTTGTTGGATCATCTTCAAAATTTCAGAGCTTGTGGATCTTAAGGTGCTGGTCACTTTTATTCTCAATCAAAACTTAAAAATTTGTCACTCTTTTTGAGTTATTAGCAATAAAAATGCAGTTTACCCCTATGTTCTATTTTTAGCCACAGCGGCCATGTTTTACAACCAATCAAAAATCCCCACATCAGTTCTATACACCTAATGCTAATAAACAACTATACCAAGTTTGGTTCCAATTGGACTTAGTGTCAGAGGAGTTAATGTTTTCTGTGTAATGAGGAAATGCTGTTAAAATGTTCAATTTTGACGTTCTAAGGACAATAACTCCTAAATGGAAAGATCCTACAACGTTGACCCTATTACATATTTTGTAGATCTTGATGCGCTTAACATTATGCAATTTAAATTTCTCAAATATCTTGTATAATTTTCAAGATATTGAGCTAAACAGGTGCAAAACTTGCAAAAAATCCACAAAAAGGGCAATAACTCCTACATGGGTTGTTGGATTTTCTTCCAAATTTCAGAGCTGGCAGATCTTGAGGTGCTGATCACTTTTTTTACAATCACAATTTAAAAATCTGTCACTGTTTTTGAGATATTTGCAAAAAACTGCCATTTACCCCAATGTTCTATTTCTAGGCACAGCAACGGCCATGTTTTACGACAAATCAAAATCCCCACATCAGTTCTATACACCTAATAATAATTAACAACTATACCATGTTTGGTTCCAATTGGACTTTAAGTGTCAGAGGAGTTAACGTTTTCAATGCAATGAGGAAATGCTTTTAAATGCTCAATTTTGACGTTCTAAGGGCAATAACTCCTCAAGGGAAAGGTCCTACAACGTTGACCCTTTACATAATTTGTAGATCTTGATGTGCTTGACAATATGCAATTTTAATTTCTATATGGGTTTTTGGATATTCTTCAAAATTTCAGGGTAGGTAGATCTTGAGGTGCTGATCACATAAACCCATGCCAGAATTTTGATATCTGTAGCCGTTTTTGAGTTATTTGCAAAATACTGCATTTTACCCCTGTGTTCTATTTTTAGTCACGGCGGCCATGTTTTACGACGAATCAAAAATCCCCACATCAGTTCTAAGCACCGAATGCTAATAAATAACCATACCAAGTTTGGTTGCAATTGGACTTAGTGTGTCAGACGAGTTAACGTTTTAAAAAGTTTTCAGACGGCCGACGGACGCCAAGTGATGACAATAGCTCACCTGACCGGGTCAGGTGAGCTAAAAATTGTTTTACCTTCACATCGTCTGTTCACCAGTTTGTAATACAGATTTTCATCGACACATTTAATGCACCAAAAATCACTTGAGGATTTACAGTCTACAGTTTTACAATTTGACAACTTTGGTCGAAGGTAGTCACAATCTAAAAATCAAAGCGCTAAAGCGTTTAAAGGCAAGCGAATTATATAAGAACTATAATAGATTTATTCTCTGTAAAAGTATATTGTTCAAAATGTTTGCGAATTATTAATTTTGGTGAGCGAAGAAAGGATCGTCATGCAGATGCCCTCAAATTTAAAGTTAATGAACAAGACAGGTATCGTGTAAAAATGGTATCGATTGAAACACCCCTCGATTAAAATGCACTCGTCCCAATGATGTGTCTTTTGTACTGATTTTATGAATGGTGAAGCTAGAATCTGAATCCATGCATTGACCAATCAAATGAGAGAAATATTTATACGAACCAATCAAGTAATAGATGAATACATAATATTTATTCTATCGCCTTTAACTAAAAAGTTCGTCATGAAAGATGCAAAGGAATAAATTAAACTTGTGCCGGTCATATAAACTGCCAATAAAAATTGAGATTTATAGAAGTGTATATCATGTTAACAAATATTGAAAAGTAATATAGAAAATAAAGCATTTTATTCCAGTCTGGATGCAGGAAAATCACTCCGTCTAGACAGAAAAAAAACGCGAAAATCATCACTACTCTATAGACTCCATAAGGCTTCGCTGGCGCTTGCCTAATAAGGAAGTACAACAATAATGAATATATATAAATGTAACATGATAACCTCAATATTCCTTTTATATCTTGTGTTTTGTGATATTACCGGTCCCAAAGATCGCAATGGAAGAAGAAGGTTTGGCGCGCCATAAATCCGGTTTAACCTGCCATTTCTTTTGAAATGCCTGTAATAAGTCAGGACCATTGCGATCTTCTAATTTTTCCGGTATGTCTTCCTTGTTTTGTCCCGTTCGATAATTTTGTTATTTCTCTTACTGACAACAGTCTTTAAACCAAGATTAAATAAAGTTTTAAATTACCGGCATATCTTAAAAATATAAAGAATTGAAGTATAATGACTTTTTTTTTCTTGATGACCTTATAATTTATAACTCAGAGTGATCGTTAAAATGATGTCTCCCTACCTCTTTTACAGTTATACTTTACATAGAAATATTTCACATCTCCTCCACAAGGATCGCCATGAATGGAATTTTCAGCTTCAACTGAGCAGGTCTTGTATCCATTACAGCGTGACCTTGCGTAACTTAGTCCATTGATTGAATAACAATTTCTTGATGCTCCACAAGGGTTATGATTTTGGTTTCCATAATAAGTCTTTGTTACATAAATCCATCCTTCAGGCTCTGTGCATTTCAAATCTGCAGAGTGGTGTTCGCATACAGTTGGCGATGTAATACTTCCTAGGAAATAAAAGGTTTATATAGTAAAATTAAGAATTACAACGTGGACCATCTATCACAAACATCAGAAGTGATCACTTCGCTTCTTTCTTCAAAGAAAAACCAGTAACGAGGGTATTGACCATGCACATAACAATGAAAAACTCTACTAAAGTTTAAACCAAATTAAATATTTTTTTTAAATATTAATTAACTTCATGTCAGAAAGGTTGACCTGTTCTGCTCTAAAGGACCTTTGGTTGACCATTCAAGTTTCAAATTACAAAAGTACCATCGACGTAAACAATGAATTATGTATACTTCGAGGAGTACACATTAGCTATCAGTATAATTCAAACTTACTGTAAACATAGTCATTTATTGATGCCCCTCTTGTAATGCTTTCTGAAAAAAAAACAAGACAAAAATACTGATGAAAATCATTTCAACAGACAACAAATATAAGGACTTGTCCATGTTATTTCTAATTCCCCATGCTAGATTTTTTACCTGCAAAATTGGATAGGTATTGAAGAAATAAAATACTTTATTGGTTGAATTATTGTAAGGCAAAATGTTAAGATGGGGAAGTTGAAATAGTGTTGTTTTCAAGTATTGTTAACATTTTATTGTAAATATTCTTTCAGTCGGTTTTCATAATCATGACAGTATATTAAAGTACGTGAAGGTAATTCGGAGAACTAAATCGAGCCAAACCAAGGCTACTCATTATTTTCAGAAAAGTAGAAAACGGTTACTAACACTGGATTTAAATTGATGTGCAAAGATGTTATAAATTCAAAACAATCAGGTCGGAGAATAATATAACAGTTTGGGCAATCAGGTGTTCACTGATAAATTAAGGAATGGTAAAGGTTCTTTTTCTTGTAACGACTTGGGCGTTTGATTTTTTTATGTTTTTTTTGTGATTTTAAATATATTTTGTCGTTTGTTTGTGCTCAATTTTTGCCTGCATTCAAGGCCCGTGTTTCATGATGGAAAACTTATTTCTTATGCGTGATCGCCTAAGTAGCACGGAACGTGTTGCAATCAGTTCAAATTTCAGGTCTCCATATTTTCATTTTTTTTAATCGAAAGAATTTGATTAAATTTCACAAGTTATTAAATTTATTTTCTCTCATGTTTTATGATTTGCGATTTTCATAAAACGTGCTACGTTTTTGCCATTTTTGGCCGGATATCTACGAATTGAAAAATCCGGATTATAAAATGGTGAATGTCGAACGGGCGGTGTGCGGGCGGGGAAGAATTTTTTTTGTAACAGTTTTCTCAGCAACTACCTATCACAGCCACTTGATATTTGGTATACAAGATCAGAATGGGTCCCATAGCGTGGGATTCGATTTCAGGTCTGTCACTCACTTACATCCTGTTTAACGACATCCAGCCATTTTTGATTTTGACAGATTTCTAACATGTATTTTCTTGCTAGGATTCCCCCTCTACAACCTTCGGATAAGGACAGATGAAAAGTCTTTTTTGCAGGTTGATGACATTTATAAATTTACTAAATATATTAACATAAACATTGAAGTCAAAAGTGAAGCTTGAGGAAAATGCATAAATAGACTATATAAAAAATGAGGATGCAACTTAAAATAAACCATTTACACTAAAACGGGTCTTAAGAAAACCAGAATACTTTACTAAACCGTCGATGTACGTACGGGATGTAAACTTAAATTCCTGATTTTTTATTTCAACTTCATCACAAGACATGGGGAAATAAAACGTTATGCGAGCGAAGCGAAACTATTAAAACTATACACTTTGCAAAATGTCACGTAGATTTAGAGCAGAGAGTAAAGCAATCTTACGGTTAGGTAAAACGTATAAAAATGTTGAAAAAAAAACAGGAATCTCATGTAATTCCTAGATAAAATAGGATACTACATAATTTATACAATACCCAAGCAATTGACAACACGTTATCCATAAAATTTTAGGAATTACACCATACATTATATAAAGATCATTTCTAATAGACAAAAGTGTATTAAAAAATCAAAAATTCTGCTTACCCAATAACAGAAGAACAAAAATAAGTTGTCTGTCCATTTCGACGTTTTTTCAAGACCTAAAAGGAAAAACGACTTTATCTATTTTTATGGAATTTATTAGATCATTGAACTCTGCAGACAGAACACTTATAAAATCTATGTTTATACTTATCTTTTTTTTTTATTTTATCTGTTTTAGAAATAAATATTTCATCGAACAATGTATCATATATATAATTTTTAGTATTGTGATAATTTTTAAAACCTTCTTACCAGACAACACAATTTTCAGTCATGTTTTCCTTTATCAATATGGATAAGTGATTTTTTTTTATTTAAAACCAAATAATAAAAGACTTTTAGTATTATCAGTTCTCAGGTAAACCATTTAAAATACACTCAAAAGATATCCTAACCCAGTATCTAGAGATTGTAATTGGACCGAAAATAATTTGACGATAAATAATATAAGAATCACTTTGTATATTTTTCCCCTTTTTTTATCTGTAGCTGTTAAATGACTACATCTATTTAGAACCCAATTTTCCCTAGCCCAACTGATTCGGTTTTTTTCCTTGTTGTTTTGTTGTTGTTGTTGTTGTTGTTGTTGTTGTTGTTGTTGTTGTTGTTGTTGTTGTTGTTGTTGTTGTTGTTGTTGTTGTTGTTTTTGCTGTTTTTGGGTTCGACCAATTTTTTGGATTCGATTTATATGTGTTTATTTGCAACTTATATATTATACACGTATAATTTATTATGTTTTGAAAAAATGAAATGAAATTGAATGAAATATGACAGCAAGACAGGAAAACATAATCATAAAAGACTTTTGTAGATCTAAATGGGCTAAAAGTTTAAAAGAAATAAAATATTTTCTCCATCTGCAATAATTTTCCTTATATAAGAATTAAAATAACATGGAAAACGATATTTTTTTCCCTTTATTATACGAATATACCAGACAGACGGACTGACGGATTGATAAGACTCATAAACCTTCTTTCGGAGACCAATTACGGGAAGTTTCTTACTAGGCGATTGAAGAATTTTGAATTCTTTAAATAACAATGGCAAACACTTATGATATATTTACTGCCAATCATTGCAGTTCGATATCATTCCATTTATTATATATAAGAGATATATATCAATATGCTATCATCCTAAAAGAATAATATATGACGGGTTGTCAATAGTTCTGAACGCAAACAGCATGTAAACACAAGTCTTCCTGGTTAAATCTTTATCACGAAGTGCTCTCGTTGGTCGGTAAAGGAAACGGGGGTTTAACATTTGATTTTATCTTCTACTCAGAGTTTTCAGCATAAGACACGCTGATCACTATTTAATCTTGCCCTTCGCGTGTTTTTTTTTTTTTTTTTTTTTTTTTGCTTATAATTAGTAAAATGACCAAAAACAGGAAGTTTTTTTATATTATTGTCAATAATGTTATGTATGTTTGTAAAAGAGTCAATATTTATATCAAATGAATGAAATGTAACAACTTATAGTAATGTTTGCTTAAACATACATTCTAGGTCAATTGAATGAAATATTAAGTTTAAGTATATTCCTAAGTTTAATATTTCTTACAGAAAATTATTTCTATAAAACTTCTCTTTTACGTGAAAAAGACAGAACAATCCTATTAAAAACTCTACAAATTTTATTATCATAACGTTAAACATATGTTTATTTGTTTTAAAACATATGTTTTTCATATGTTTTACGTTTTGAAATAGCCAACATGTGTTTAAAAAAAAAGACTCAATCATTTTAATGATATATACCGATGCATAAGGGACTTTTTTAAAAATCTTAATGTGTTTGTTACGATATGTTTTCATACAGTTATATGTATATACTTAACACAAACATGTGTTAAACATATGACGAAATTCTATGTTTAGCAGATGATGCAATTTCTCCTTTAGTGGACAAATTGAATATCAAACATACACACTAATGTCAAAAAGTGTAATTTTCGCTAGAATTCTTTCTTTTGGGTTCAATTTCATCGAATGTATATATACTAAGGGACTAGCCAGGGGCTGCTTGGTTTTTGTTCTGACCAGAGCGCGGGAAGAACGTTTATTTTCTTAAGGTGTTGATACAAAATATTTTTTTATATAAGCTTTATTTTATATGCCAGAAATCCATTTTTGCTCTGCTACCAACATATTTTCTTTCATCAAAAATCAGATTTAAAATATTTTTTGGAAAATACCAACCCCCTCTTTTTCAAGTTTTATGATCAGTCATTCATCATGTTCATGAAAAAAGAAATATACGATATTGAGATGTGGAATAAGTGTACGCGACACAACAAACATAAACAAACAGCAATTCAAAAAATCACAACGGAAAACAGCAAGCAGTCTTCAACATGACCATAGGTCACTGCTTACCGTCTTGCATTGGCCCAAGACTAATAATACAATACAAAAGTATCAAAACCAATCCCTAAATCATCAACGAAAGACTCAATTCTTGACATAAAACAGTTAACATAGAATGACAAGGACAAAAAAAGGCTTTGGCAAAGTTTCCTGGCTTAGGACAGGCACATATAAAATGTGGCGGGGTTAAACTAGTTTTTTGGATCCAACCTTCCCCCTATTGATAAGCTTGCACAAAGCTTCATATAAAATAAGACTACAAATTGTGCATCATTTAAAATCGCTAAAATATCATTTTAATTTATAGGACTCAAAATATCAAATGATTTAAAGGGATTAGGTTTAGATATCAATAAGCTATCGAACTTACTTATCAAGCAAAATTGTTCAAAATACTTAAAAAGTCAAACTCTTATCTATGGCAAACAAGAAGAGTTTAAACTTAAAAGATTGTACAAAAATCAATTGATCTAAAGATGGCGATCTAACAGGCAAGGTCCACACAATGATGCTCTGTCTAATTGTGTTGCTGTTTAGCACTGTAGCCGGATTTCATTATGAAGCCGGCTACGAGCATCATTATACCTACTCATCAACTAGCGACACCATCGGGATGCACAACATTACAACGGTGTTAAAGGTTAGTCATTAAAAAAAAATCGGCGCTGGACAAGCATTCATATATTCAATATCTTTTCTTGCAGAAAAAAAAACGCTAAATAATCTTAATTAATATTATTAATATAGTGCTTAGCACAGATGCAACTATGACGGTCAAATTCAATTTCATTGTTTTTGATATAGCGCCTCTGATGAGTCTTGAATAGACAATACGGGAAGGTGTAACAAAATTGATTGTCTGTAGCTTTGTTGTAATTTGTATTATTTACTTTAAATAAAAAGTTCCTTTCAAAGTCTACAAATAAAATGGTGACATAAAAAAAAATGAGTTTGAACCATTCTATACAATATGCTTTATCATTTGTTATATTTTGTGTATATGGACGTTAATTTACTTTGACTGTTAGCTGATTTGTTATAGTATGATTGGCAACAACTGTAATGCCATTTTTACCCATGAAGCCAAAACAAGTAGAAGGTAAGCTATTGTGCAGTGTCCTGATTTACTTATTGTTTGCATCTTTACACCTTTACTAATTTTATGCATATCTTACTCCTAGTTTCGAATAAGGAAAATAAATGAGACAGAGAATGGAGTCAGGTTCCACCAGCTAATGGTAGACAGCTTTGTACAACATTCACAAAACGGACAGTGTATGTTATTAGTTCTTTTTGTATAATTTGACATTAAGTTAACTACCCCTTTTGACCTTTGTTGAGAGAATTTTTTTTAATTAAATGAAATGCTAGTATTTTTAACATTTAAAAAGAATAATTTAATGCACAAAGGTTGTAAAAGCTTATCTGCAAATGCAAATGATACTCTTTTCGATAGTTCGAACTCGAATACAACCCCATTAAGTTTTTTATTGCACTTGGTTGGTTGGTAATAATTCTGATAACAAGTAAAAGGTAATTTTTTTTTCTTTTTCTATAGTCAAAATACTGCTGCGAGATATGCAACATACCGTAATCAAGTTTATGTTTATGCTACTTTGTAAAATTCAAAAATATTTTAATCATCTTTTGTAGATGCTGATAATCCTTTTAAATGGGATTTAAGTAAAAGGTATTTATAAATTGTCCGCGAAAATAAAATAAAAACTTTTTATCCAAATAATTACTACTAGTAATAGATTGATTGATTGATTCTATTTATTTCCACAATTACTGTTAAGTTTACGTTTGACATGCATGCATGCATATACACAAATCATAAAAATAGAACATTAATTTTGTATACATCAAATAAACAAATTGCCAAATTAAGACAGGTACTCTTTTACATGAATTCTGACTTGCCATTTATCAGAACCAAGTGTTTCAATGAATTCTTTGACGTTCCCAAGGATAGCGAGTGCAATGTCAAGAAACAATTGAACAAGGTCTTCAAAAGAGAGAAAGAGAGTCAAAAAGTTCATAGAATAATGCGTTAGCTGTCTTTATATGATTCTAGATTTAGTAACCGTGTTTGCAAGTTTATAAGGAAAAAATCCAAAATTTGTAATTATTAATATTGTAATTCCAAAGAAAACATATATAGAGAATAAAAAGACCAGTTTGTAAATGAAATTAATGTACTGCTATTTGAGTGTTGATTGTAGTACTTCAGATTGCATTTTTGGCTTTTTCGCTAGACTTCTATTTACCTTATTTTACTGTTTAATTACTGTTGTTCAAAGCATTGCTTTTCGGGTGTTTGACTGTTTATCATGGTTCACAGCACTGCTTTTTTACTGTTTATCGTTGTTCATAGCACTAGTTTTAACTGATTTTTGATTGTTTTATTGTTGTTCACAGCACTGCTATTTGACTGGTTTTCTGTTATTCATAAAACTGCTTTTTAGACAGTGCTGTTTTTTGGTTTTTGACGGTTTATCATTGGTTACAGCGCACCTTATTACTGCTGTACCCTTGTTCACAGTTCTGCTTTTTGACTGTTTGTCGTTGTTCACAGCATGGTTGCTTTTTGACTAATTTACTGTTGTAAACAGCACTGCTTTTTAACGACTTTTCACCGATTTGCTGTTCACGGCTTTTAATTGTTTTTGACTGTTGTTAAAAGCGGCGTTGTTGTTATATAACTTTTTTCATCATTAATTACAGCGCATGCACCTTTTTACATTTTTACTGTTGTTCACAGTCATGCTTTGACTGTTTCTTGTTTATCACAGCGCTGCTTTTTAACGGCTTTTTGACAGGTTTACTGTTGTTCTTAGCAAGTGCTTTTAACTTTTGTTTACATTGTTGTTTTAAACAGTAATCGTTATTCACAACACTGTTTATACTGTTCTGCAGTTCACAGCAGTTCACTTTGGTTGTGTTTATTGACCTTTACTGTTGTTCACACATTTGATTTTGACTGTTTGCCGTTGTTCTCAGCACTGTTTATGAAATGAAATGAATTGCTGTATGTCATTGTACAGTAAATTGACCTTTCCTTTTGGAGTACTGTGTAGTTTACTGTTGATCGAAATTAATACAGCTGCTATTCAACGTTATCAGAAATTTTAACCTTTTTGATTGTTTTTACAATACTGTAACTTGACTGTTATTCGTAGTAGTGTACAGTACAACAGTTGCTAACGGTACTGTGATTAGACAATAATTCACAGTGCTTAGCGTTACTTGACTGTTTATAGTGATACTGCTTTTGGAATTTTACACTGACAAGTATAACTGCAATTAACAAATATGTACTTGTACTGGTTTTATACTGTTGTTTGAAGTATTGTAAAATCACTGTTAGTTAAAAAGACACCCCTTATATTTGTATAGTTGTTTTAACATGTACAGAGCATAAAACGATGGTAACATTACTTCATTTGTAAAACAAAAACATATTATAACATCAATATGTTCAACCACTTCAGATTTATACAGCTCAAATTTCAACATTTGTATTTCAGAATATTAAGCAAAAAAAGGAGATTAAAATATATTGGATAATGAAACACCTGTCGGTGCAGAAATTTATTCAAGATTAAAAAACACAAAGAGCTGTTAAATTATGACTAATCCAAAGTACAAGACACGATTTCAAATGTCTTTGATCAGTTCTGAGTTTCGTTTTAACCTTTTGTTCAGCATTTCTCTAATGGGTATCAAACTGATTGCTTTGTTTATTTTTTAAAGTCCAAATGTTTTAAAATGACATTCGATGCAGACCACGTAGGTAAACTTGAACACTTTGATTGATAGTATACTTAGATCTCGATAACAAAACTTCCTGGGAAACCGATCGAGTCATCAAAATTTATATTCAACATAGATCTTTATATCTTTCAACAAAATAAACAAATGAATCAATAAATGATTTTTTTTAAGGACACCTTTTTGGGGGAAACTTACCAATAGATAACAGGAAAAATATAGATGATTCAAGGTGATAAGATAACTTGTGTGGGTTCTCTTAACTTTAAAGATAATTTTTCGGACATCTTTATTTCGGGGCCACGAGTAGTATAGTATGACGAAAGCAAAACAACGAAACATAACAACAGTTGTAGTTAAAAAAAAATCCCATAAAGACTAAAACGTTTTTAAGACCAATTTATAGGAATGTTCTTGGACAATCTTAGGTGTTCTATATGCCTCCTTAATCATTTTGTTTTTTGTTTTTTATAATTATTATGAAGACTCTGCGATTGAAAGTTATTATCATTTTAATTTACATTGCACAATATGAGTCAGCAAATATAGGAACCCGATGTATTGTATACAATTTGTAGATTTGTGTTTGAGATGGAACCGAATGGACTTGTTAACTGTGTACACTACGATGAAGAAGATGAGGGAGAACTGGTGATTCTGAAGAAAGCCTTGGTGGGCACTCTGTCTGTTAAATTTCTGGTAAAAGTTTATTTACGTTGCTTTTACTCTACATGTATAGGTTAGAAATAAACATATGTTTTCCATGAATAGACGATAAAGAGATGTGGAATAAGTGTACGCGACACAACCAACATTAAAGAAACGGCAATTTAAAAAGTCACAATGGAAAACAGCCAGCAGTCTTCAACATGACCAGAGGTCACTGCTCGCCGTCTTGCATTGGTCCAAGACTAAAAATACAATACACAACATAGAATATCAAAGAAAGACCCATTTCTGGGCATAAAACCAAAAAAAAAAACCCAGATAGTAGACAAGGACAAACAAAAGCTTTGACATGGATTCCTGGCTTATGACAGGCACATATAAAATGTGGCGGGGTTAAACTAGTTTTTTGGGCCCAACCTCCCCCTATTGTGTATCTTGTACAAAGCACAAAAAATAACACACCATAAAAATCAAATCGATAAAAGTTCAATTCACCAAGAGAGAACCTGAGACAAGAGTACTTTACGAGAACAACGAAACGTAAAGGAACTCCCTTGAGAACACTCGCAGTTACTGACAGCTATCTAAGAAGCATTTATCGACTGATGTATAAAAAAAATCAAACATATCGATTCACAATCCAACATAACACTTCAAACAACTAATGATTCAGTATTATATCATCATACAAAACCGACATATTAGATTGCTGTAATGCTTCGAAACAATACAATAGTTAAAAAGTAAAAGATTAATGTTTTAGAGTCACTATCAAATTATCAATATTTCTACCAAAAAACACCAAATTTAAAGATTTTACTATAACTTCCAACTTGTATCCTTTCTTTAATAAGTTTTTAAGCCAAATTACCATGTCAAGAGGATTGTTTTTGAATTTACGTGCCTTATAAACTACCTTTCCATAGAATTCGGGATGTGATATCTGTTTGAATACATGTATTTTAGTTTTATGAATTGTGATATTATCTTTGAAAGATCTTAAAGCATAATCACAATATTGATAATCATTTCCAGTATTTAGTTTCTTTAAGAGACACCAAGCATGTTCTGTGTATGGTTGCTCGTCTGTATATTACTTTGTTCCAGTGTAAATCAAGCTATTTTTATGATCAATACTTTGTTGAATCTATATGCAATTTGAATGAAAATGTACAAACATTTACAGTGCAGATACGAATGAATTTAGCAAAAGAAACCCCTCCAAAGAAAGATTTTTGAATGACAAAATTGTCTTTGTAATGTCCACCTAGTTTGGGAAATGTCCTTTAATCTTACTTCGTGTGTGTTTGTAGAAATCAGATAAGTCTAAATGGAAATACACATCATCCGAGAAAGACCATGGAGGTATGTCTCTAATGTGTCAATTATAACGTTACAATATGCGCGGAAAAAATGCTAGCAAATTTTGTTATAAAATTAGGAACGGTATTCTATGTTCTAGTTATGTGGATTCTAGTTAAAAAGATTGTCATACTTTATATATTAACGTCGTTACATATCTTCAAAGTATTTTATACTGTTATATCAGAGGCTTTTTATCAAAACAAATGAAAATACTTAAATTGCTCTGTCTGCAGTTACCACAATGTATGTCTAAAATTGTTATGTTCTTTTTACCCGTGCAGCGCGGTGGTCTATTGAAATTAATTCTGTCCATAATTAAGTTAAATTTAAATATACAGGTCATCTGACACACACGTACGAAGGAGTGAAAACACAGTCTGGATTTAGACTAACAAGACATCACCACAGTGCTGAAAACGTCTTCCGAACTCACAGCAAGGTAAGATTAGAAATTGTAACAATAAACCATACACTGTTGATGGACGTCATGTTGGTTACTTATTCCTTATTCCCTATTCGTTACTTATTCCCTATTCCCTATTCGTTACCTATTCGTTACTTATTCCCTATTCCCTATTCGTTACCTATTCGTTACTTATTCCCTATTTCCTTAAAACTGTTCTAGACATTGGTAAATGTCAATTCATGAATATACTGAGTTCATGGTAAAAAAAAGCTAGCTCATGATGACTTTTTGAAAGGTTATTTCAAGCTTGATTTTTACGTGGTAATTTCTGTAGTTGAAATGGGTTCTATTATAATCTGGAAATCTGTCGTCAACATTTATCCCAATCACTTCAACCAATGGTCTTTATTAACAGGAAATGCATTTTGATCATACTGGAAACGTGCATAAGGTTTTGGCAACGGACAACATAACGATGAAAGGTGATGTCCCGGCTCCACGCGGAACTCTTGGGTAGGTTTAATTATGTTATACGTAATTTATCTATCATGTTAATTCAATAGAGTAGATTTTGTTGCCTTTCACAACACCTTTGTTGTATGCATGAGGTTTTACACATTAAGCTGATACACGTAAACCATTTTGGTTTTCTAATATTCTTTTGTCTTAATCATGATGTCATTGTGTGTCAAAAATGTTCGATTTCTGGTATTAGGTGCTATTCTCTGTAAGAATCAGGCAATGAGTGAATCATGATTTAAAAAAACACACAAGTTTGATTTCAAAATACTATTCAAAATGCTTAAAAAGTAACCCAAAAAAAATGCATTGGCACTACTCAAAAGTGTCAGAAATTTGAGATATATTATGGTTGAAATGCATATCGAATTTGGATCTAAGGGAGATAACTCCTGTCAAGTCTTACTAAATCCCTATCATTGTAACAGAAATTTTTCTCCATCCTCTGACACTGGAGATGACAACTAATGATTGATTCTTCATTAGAAGGCTATTTTGAATGACAATGCATTGTCAAAACCGTGTGTTTTTAAAATCATGATTCAAACATTTTCGATTTTGCCTGATTCTTACAGAGAACTGCACTTAGGTGGTAGCTAGTGTTTTAATTTTGTGCATTTAGTTCCTAGTATGTCTGCGATGTCCAGATCTCATAAATTATATCGACGGCAATCTATAATAATTTTGTAAAACAAAAATCTTCGAAATACTAAAATTGATAGGTCACTTTGTCCAAGTTGTCAGAGTTCCAAAAGCTTAGTTTGACCTGAATATTCGTGATTTGTTTACAGGATTTTTTTCATCCATTCTTAAAGACCGGGTCAGGGAGATAAATAGAAACCAATCGAAAAAAGTATGGGGAGTTCAATTTTCTAATAAACAGCCCTTTTATGTTTTAAGTTTTCATTTGTGTTAAAAAAAAATATGACATTTTACACTTTAAAGGAGTATCAAAGAAGCCCATGCTACACCTTTTAGCATGATAATGCACATATCTATAAGATTTTCATAGTTTAACTTTAAATTGTTACAAAAGGTTTATTTCTCAGACAAATTAAAGTGAAATTTTCACATCTTTAATCTTTTCTCTGTTTGATGCAATTTTGTGTGATTAATCTTATAGAAATGTCTAAAAGAGCAAAATTAAGAAACTTTCAATGATAAATCAACAATAATTTTACACTTATACTGAACAATTCAATTAACAAGTTGCTAATCTACCAAAAGTGATGGTGGTTTGTTTTAATATATAAAAGTTGGTAGTAGGATCAACCGGAAATGACATTTTGGCGGGAGATTAAATTTCAAGCACTTTATTTTTACCGATGGTCAAGCCGAAGAATTTAGTTATTTAGAGTGGTATAATTAAACATTTTTCTTGAAAGGTTTAACTATAACAAGAAACAAAGCAAACTGTAGTAACCTGGGGTATAAAACATGCCATATTCTAGCTGCAATAATGTAGCTCCTTTGAACTGTTGAAATAAGTACTAGTACTACTGTCATGCCATGTTAATATTGCTATGTTTGTAATTATAAACTGTTTATTGACATTTTTGCTTAGTATTTGTGCTATAACCATTTAATGTAAAGGTGTTCATGCAAATAAATATTGTCTATTGTCTTTGATTGGGCAGATCTAGAGCTTCAATGCGGTCTCAATGCTTATAACGGAGCAACGGCGAAAGCAAAATCACACCTGGCGCAAATCAATCCATTGGACGTAGAGTCTTTATTAAAATTGGGTATCAAAATAGGTGTATGAAATGAAGTGCACATTTATATCATATTTATTATATTAAGGGTATAAAGATGTACCTGTTAGTTTAAACAATCTTTATAACATTTAAGAAGTTACATTGTAAATACATGATAGTATAAACAATTATTATACCCGAAAAATATTCCATAACTGGTTGGGGAGTATGCCCTACATGAAAATCAAGGATAATACCCATTTCTGGGTATCATCCTTGTTTTCAAGGATTCAAAACTTATACTTGATATTGCTCACTAGGCTTATGTTGCAGTGGTCACAATGGAACAGAAACTGGTAAACCTTTTTGGGGTGTGAATTTGAGATCTGACTTTTCATTTTAAGAACACATTTTGATATGATATGAATTTTTTATCCTCTTAATTTTTTATTATTTTTTGCAGAACTCCATTGCCAGTTCATAGAGATATAAAAGTGTTTTCTACTGGAGGTAATATTTTTTTGTGAATCACAGACACACAAATTATTTTCATGTAATTTCATATAACAATAAGCATGATAAGACATAAAAATTCACTTGTTAAAACATGTGTATATGTTGGTGATCTCATTGGTGATGGGATAGCCCTGAAGTTTATCCTCTGTTTGTCTGTTTTTCTTTACACTCACAATGTTTGTCAAAAATATAGGGCATAGATCTGAAATTTCTAAACACAGTGATCTTTACCATTTGAGGATTGACATACATTGTATAAATATTTTATGCAAATCTGTCAGATATTTATTAAAAAATGTTTGCTAATGATCTGTGCATGTATGCAGTTAGATATGTCTGTCCAACATACTAGTACATGTAAATGGCTTAACCAGGAAGAAAAATAGGAAACGCTGCCAAATTGGTTTTAATTGGAATGTCAGTCAGTATCTACAGAATTATTTCTTGTAAAACTTTTTAAAAGTATTTCAGAATAACTGCACTGTGATTTTGTATAACTTCTATTTCACCCTGATTTTTAATTATTGATGTGTACAATTTATTAACATGCATAAAACTTCTTGAATGTTTTCATGAATTAAGTTAGCCATTTTTGCATTAATTTTCTTTTTCTTTTAGAATTTCCTGGTATAAGCGCAACTGCAAGGACAGAAGTTCATCTAACATTAAAGAGGTTTGTTAATTATGTGTTAAGCAGGTTTAATTATGTGCTTTCCTTTGTAACCAAACTCACAAATGGTTATACCTTTCATTTGTCCCATGTCTGTCTGTCTATCCATTGATGACCTCAAGATCATAACTTGAATTTTTTTTTCAATGTGGCTTAATCTTTGCACTATGCAACAGCCTTTTATACAGCATTACAATAAGTGAAGTTAGGTTTGCAGCAAATCAAAGACATATTTCCAATAAGGTTAGTAATTTTTTTTGGTAAACCTACATGTAAATGTATAACATGCATAATATACCATTCATTACTTATTTTTTTTTTATATGGAAGACTGGATTCATTTATTTGTGGTTTTTGCACAAAAAGACATTTTTGTTGGATTTTTTTCGTGGTTTCCACTTTTTGCTTTAAGTTAGTAATCAATGTGAAATAACACTTCAAAGGATTCCTTTTTCATGGTGTACAGACATCCACAAAAACCAATAAAATTGATGCCCCACAAATAATGAAACCATAGTACATGTATGTTTGAAATGTTTACAGGAAAATATCTAGTCCTGATTCACATGAAGTAAATGGTTTGGTGAGAGACAGTATTATTGTAAAACCTGTAAGTTATTACATGTTTATGTTAATCATGTTCACCAGAAGTTTAATGGCAATTACAGACCTTTAAAATAGTCTGGTACCTCACACTTGAAGAATTTTTTTTTATAGTGATACGGTTGTTCATCCAGCCATTTAGAAAACAGGAGTCTGAAGATGGTATACTGCAAAAATAATAAAAGTTATTTCAGTTTAAAATGAATTAGTCTAATAGAAAAACAAAATAGCATTTGCTTTATAATACATGTATCATAACTTAGTAAAGTTAAAATCAACTTTTATTTGAAAAAAATTCTTTTGTACATGTTACATGCATATAACTAGACAATACAATACACATTTGAATAAATTATTGGTCTGTTGTAGAAGCCAGTTGAGAAGAAGACATGGGAAGATTCAGAAGAAACTGTGACTCGGCTGATGAAATGTGTTCTGTCACATGATAACAAATGTATGTAAAAATTAACAGTAGTTAGAAACAGATTCACCAACAAATATGTTGATTCATTTACCCAATAAAACAACGATATTCATACATGTTTTTTTGAAGTTTCAAATATTGAAATATGTAAGAAAACTAAAAAGCGTGATATACAGACTAACAGTTGTAATGACATCCAACATTTATTTTTTGGGAGGTATTTACTGTAAACGTACTTATTTTCGCGTGGTATTTATTTTCACGGATTTCGCGGTCACTTAATTTCCGCGAAAATAAATACCCGTGATATTAAATACCATATTTTTGGAATAAAATATTAACCTTTGATTTCATGTAATACTTATTGGCTAGAGTGTACTCTCGATGTTGAAAGTAACGGTTCTATGTGAATGACACACATCAAAGCGATTGTTATCAAAACATCTTTACAATCGACCCAAGCTAACCTTGATTTAAATTGACATTTTCATTGTACACATTTGACCGTTCCAAGTGAATGACCCAAGCTGACCATGGTCCAAATTGACACCTTTTTGTACCTGATCTTTAACCATTCAATTGTGTGATAATCAATAACAGTTTAAATGACAGACGGATTATAGAATTGTAACCACAATAAATTTTTATCGTTAATTGGGCTTCTGAGTAATTGGTAAATCAATAATGCACTTCAATTTGTAATTGACCAAAAAACGTATTTATAAATACGACATTTGAAAGAAATTAAACTATTTACAAAAATCTATCTCTGACAATACCAGTCTTGACCCATCCTCGCTCAAGTGTCTCTTTCTTAACATTCTGAAAGGCATGTACAAGCCAACCTGCTTGGAGTGGTTTCAGTTAATACAAGCATAGAAATATCGATCTATGTTAGAGAACTTACAAATTCATAGGCTCAATCAATTAGTCAGTATTTATTTTTAATCACGAATTATTAAGAAAGGACCGATATTTTAGGTTTATACTCACTTTAAATCATTTATCCGCGAAAACCGCGAATGGTAAATGAGAAAAACCGTGAAATTAAGTACCCGCGAACTGGTTTCAAATACGGAAATCGCGAAAATATGTACCCGCGAAAATAAGTACGTTTACAGTATTATCTCAGATTTCCCAGTCGACATTTTATGCAAAATTAAATACCCACAAAATGAAATAATGATAAAACAATGAAAAATGAAATGATTAATAGAATAATGAGCAGAATACGTATAATAAGTACCATTGAACTTTGGTGAAATTGAAAATTCATGAAAATAAGTATGCATAAAAATAAAAACACTTACAGTATCATATGACTCTTGTTTGGTTTGGCTATATATTGTTATACCATGCCAACAAACAAAACGGTATTTACTCTTTGTCTGCCTATCATACCCCAGGTTTACTATTGCCATTAAGCTATGCTTTTGTATGCCCATCACACCTAAGGTTTATTATTGCCTTTAAGCTGATTCTTCTGATATTGTTGTAAATGTATATGCAACATTTTGTTTTATTTGTAGTTGCTCCTAACAGAACAGTATGTGTACAGAACCTTACCAAAGAGGTGTTAAATTTAAAAGAGAAAGATTTTCTACTGTTTTCTCAGAAGTCTTTCAAAAAGACCTGTGCAGACTCTGACCTGAAATGTCTGGAGGAAAGATACCTCGTTCTAGATGTCATAGCCCAGGCTAAAACTAATGTCTCCCAACAGATCCTGGTTGACCATGTGTTGTCTCCAAACTCCAGTGTGGAAGAAGTTAGGAGGAGTCTGTTTCATTGTATATCAGTCAAGCAACCAATACAGGTACATGCAGCTTTCAAACCCTATCCAAAGCAAAATCCTACATGTATATAAACTGAAAAACTTGTGAACACCAAACTGGGCTCTGTCCTTTCAATATTTTTTTTTACCAAAAATTTACACACAAATATTTAGTATTAATGATAAGTGAAATTGCACACATTAAGACACTAACATGAAAAAAAATCTATGCAAAGAATAAAATTATCCCTTAAAAAAAATAGAAAAACACTTGTACAGAAATTGAGAAATTGAGATTGGTATGCTGCAACCCAGTTTGCATACTTTTGTGGCATTGACTTTTTATGCCTATGCAGTCATCCAACTTTTTGTGCCCCGCCTACGAAAGTAGAGGGGCATATAGTGTTTGTCAGTCTGTTTGTTTTTCCAACCCAAATCCCGTAATTCCCAATTCCTGCCTATTGACAATTGCCACATCAATCATATTGGTATCTTAGGTGCACCTAGTGATGCTTAGCACAATGCATGCTTCTGATGCTGGATGTGACCTATATTTTCCGTATAATGAACACTTACAGAAGAATAGAAGACTGGTCAAAGTCCATTCCCAATTACTGACAAGTGCCACATCAACTATATTGGTATGGTAGGTGCACCTAGTAATGATGCTTAGCACAATGCTGGCTTTGACCTATATTTTCTGCATGAATGACCACTTACAGAAGAATATTTAAAGTCAACTCCTGCTTAGTGATAATAATGTGTAACAAGGTGAGTTTCGTAATTGATAGATTACTTTAGCTGTTTGATAAATATAAAGGTGGTGTACTGTGTCTGTCTGACACATTTTCTTGTTTATTATTAAAAAAAGAATAAGCATTTGTTTAAAATGGATGCAATCTTTTTATTTGTAGAGTTTGGTTCAAGCCATTGAGCACCTCTGCTTCGGGAAAAAGGACTTATTTCATGGTAAAATTTTCTGAAGGTCAAATAAATAAATCGATAGCTTTGGTCTTGATGTTCAAGATACTGATAAGTGACCATGGTGATAGTAATGTAAACATTTGTAATAAAAGCACAAAATAGTTCCATTATTTTCACAACATAATAACTTTTTTTTTATAGTGTCCACATTCATCATGTACATAAACTGAACACAACGATTTTACAGGGGTTATCAAATTCTTGGTTTTTGCTGTTGCATGTAATAAATTTTATAACTAAGAAAGCAAAGAGGTACCAAAGGGACATTCAAGTGTCAAAAGTCTGAAAGAGCAATTATAAAACCAGAAAACACGAACAAGAACAGCACAAAGTAACACAAAACATAAAAAAAAAATCACCAAACAAAAATCAACAACATGAACCCATGTTGAAAGGGAGTAAACTTTAAATGTTTTAGATATAATATAGCATGGATATGGTGAGCTGCAAAGTTAGAAAGGGGTGTCCATGTGCCAACAGTGATGAAAATCATCTTTTTAAAGCCGTTGACACCGGAAAATCCAGAATGGGGTTGAGCTGGAATCGAACCCATACTCTGTCATCTATGGCAACTTCGCCTGCACTGTGTCCAGCGCCCTAGACCACTAGACCACCTAGGCTAGATAAAAATCTAGCTTTCGGTTGCCTAGTTAAGCCTCCTCGTAGACAATCTAAGGTTGTAACACAGTACATGATGAACATGGTGTTTAAATGTTTTAGGTGGATCCAATATGACTGTTACCCAAAAGAGAGCATGTCTGACACTTGGTGCTTTGGCCAAACATTTAGGAGACCTTGGAAATGATACAGAGGCACAAAGAATCGTTGAGAAGTTTGAACAATGGCTGGGTGTTCATAATGAAAGTAAATACAGTTTTGATATTTTACAACTTTTGCAACCAGTTGTCGCAGAATTGGTTGATGTGCAAGTTTTTTTCTGGGTGTTTATTATGTTATTTGTTTCTTTTACTCTAAAATTACTTTTCGTATAGAAGAAAATATTGCATACATCTGTTCATTCCACATATTCAAATGATATTTTAAGGTAAAAATAATTTACAAAAACAAAATTAAAGAAAAAGCAAAAATTTGTATTTTTACCAATATGATCTATTCTTTTTCATATTATCAATGATGATTTTAGGTGAATTCAATGCTATTGTCAAGCCAAGAGAGAAAAGATCAGTTGGTAGAGGGCACAGTTACAAAGACCGTGATGGTCATGTAGCATTGAAGAGGACATTACTGTATACCTTAGGAAATGCAGGTCACCCCAGGTCATTGAGGCACATAGCTTCCTATCTAGAACTAAACAAGGCTAATGCTGAACTAAGGAGAACTGCTGCCCATGCTCTTAGACATTACAAATGTAATGAGGTAATCTTTATTATGCAATAATAATTTGTCATGGGACAAGTGCTTATTAGCTCACCTGACCCGAAGGGTCAAGTGAGCTATTGTCATCGCCATTCCTCTGTCGTCCGTCCGTTACTTTTTCGAAAATCTTCTTCTCTGAAACCACTGAATGGAATTTTTAAAAACTTGGTCCAAGTATTAATCAGGGCATGATGTTTAAAAATTGTGTTTGGCTTTATGATTTGATAACAAACATGGCCGCTGTTACTTAAAATAGAACATAGGGTAAAATCACATTCAAAGACTTATAACTTGAAAACTAGATCAGATAGAAAAAAATCTGAAGGAATTGAGGCTCTTCAGAATCAAAAGCTCTACAAAAGTCTCCATTGGGTCGAAGTTGTCAGATGACCCCTAATAGGGGTTATGGCTCTTTTAAGGTCTAAAATAGCGTTTTTTTCATGTTTTTGTCCTATAGAATGAAAACTATTGCAGATTGAGAAAAGCTGTTGCCTGCTAAAATGTTCAGCTCATTAAGCTCTACAAAAGTCTCCATTGGGTCGAAGCTGTCTGATGACCCCTCATAGGGGTTATGACCCTTTTAAGGTCAAAAATAGCGTTTTTTCATGTTTTTACCCTATAGAATGAAAACTATTGCAGATAGAGAAAAGGTGTTGCTTGCTTAAATGTTTAGGGGACGTCACTAGTAGACCTAAATCCTAAAAATCCGCAAAAAAGTCATGCTTTTCCGGAAAATCCTTACTTTCCGCAAATAAATCTTAAAAATATGGATTTTCATAACAATTTTCGTATTTTTATAGCTTTCCCGTGTTGTAGAGACTTTTTCGTATTTTTGGAAAAACCATCCGGAAATTTGACATTTGACACAGTAGTCTGTGTATTGTGGATTACACGAATTTCGGAAAGTAGACAAATTGTCCATTCATGCCATGGTCTGTGTATTGTGGATTACAATCATCACGTGACTATCGTCAATCCTGCCTTTCATTAATGTTAGTATGTATGTTTGGAGGGATTGAATAAATTAAATAAAAATCATTTCAAATTAATCTGTTTGTTGTTAATACATACATGACATGATAGATACGTGTCATAATGCTTTGTTGTTTTTTTATTATTTTGTTGTAATTGTGTTAGAAGAGTCTTAGAAGAATAGATAGACTGAGCTTTGCGGTCTAGTAGGTGTAAATGTCTATATAAACCATATTCATACTTTAAAAAATAACTGTCCTGTTTATTTATTATCACTATGTATGCAGGCAGGATTTCCATAACAGTCCTCGTATTTTCATAGCTTTCCTTTGTTGTGGAGACTGGTGTTTTGGGAAAGGGAATTGTTTATTACCGCTGGGTTTTAGTAAAGCTTGTCGTATTTTAATTATTTCTAATGAATTATGTTTTTATTATTGAATATGTAAGGCTAGAAGAACTAGCCGTTATAGCAGATGATACGAAGATTGGAGGAGGATATTTGCCTGCGGCCGGTTCCGTAGGCATCTTCAACTATTAGTAAAATATCGGCAATGTTTCATTAAAGCACAATAATACGAACAGTCTGACAACTTCAGTTTCAACACCACCCTGTGAAAGATAAAGACCTCTTTGTAGAGTTCGATAAGATTAGGCTCAAAGGGGGCCGCTACAAAGGCCACACGCGCAAACTGCACGGCTGGAGAGGTTAAATAGTAGCATTAAGCTAGCTTCCCTATCCAGGGTAAATAAATATGTTTAAATGAAATGGATGCAAATTTAATCATACAGGGATCTATAAGGTAGTGTAAGTTTATTCGAAGTGTCCACTTATTCCATATTCTTTCGTTTTTAATTGTAATAGTCCCAGAGTATGTTTAATAGTATGTGTTCGTTTTCAAAGGGACTGTAGCTATACCACTGCCTCCCCAAGTGTACGGGTAACGATATGAGACAACTTCTTATTTAGTTGGTAGCGGCGATACCCGTGTCCTATATAAGATTCCTGAATGTATATTTTTGTTATAAATCTTTTTTATAAAGAATACTTTGAAGAAGACGTCTGATATATCAGTATTGTACATTTTAAAATACAAAATACCCGGTACATGTGCTATGATCCGACGGCACGAAAGAAAAGTTAGGCGACAATTTGTTTTTATCCTTAATCTAGGTTTATTTTATTTGATCTGGTGTAACTAATTAGCTAAAAAGTCCAGCAAAACCTCTTAAAAGGGTATGCAAAAAACTTGTCAAAAAGAAAGAAAGAAAATCGGTAATAAAAGGTAGAATGATTTGACCATTTCCATCACAACTGCATGCTTTTGTATTGGAAGTAGATCGAGTACCATGGCTAATTGTTTAATTGTTTGCTGTTTCCGTGGCTATTTAACCCAACTACATGTAAGCATCCACATGTAAATATTGCTTGTCGTCAACGCTAAAAATCTGACCCCTCCTCCTTTCTGAAAAAAACTTGTATGAAAATGACAGTATATATGGTTGTCTATTTTCTCAATGTCAACTCTCTGCGGGGAAAGGGTAGCTGTTTTTCATATTTCAGCGTTAACAATAGTCTGTAGTTATATAATACCCTGAGGGTTGATGCATCAGAGAAAAGCCAATTTAGACTATATGACAGTGAAATACAAAGATCTTTATCTACTAGCATAAGTATCTAAAACTTGTGATCGTGCATATAAAATTATTAGTAATGAGTGTCCTTCTTTAAGGGTGAGGCACTATGTTTGCCTTTATAACTGGACGGTTGAAGCGTTCCGTTCCGTCCCGTCTTTCTCCGGATTGTTTTTTTTTCTCTTAGACATTAGAGTTTAATAGTATGTTATTACCTTCATTAATGATGCTTTTAGAACTTCGTTAGCCGATTATATACTTTTAATGAAGCTTTTATACCAGTTGATTTTTATGGGGGGTAGCAAAATTGGAGTCTGGATTTTTTTGTACGTCATCGGGGTATTCTGCTTAAAGGAGGGGATTGGAAATATGAAATACAGCGGGTGCTTTACCTTACGGCCAGGCGACCATTTGATTTTTATGGGGAAAAAGGGAATGGGGCTATAAGGATGTTTATAGCATCCTGCCTTTTTATTTTCGCAAATAGGAGCCTGGATTTCTTTTTTTATTGACCATATTTTTCAGTCAAAACTACATCCTGCCGTTTTAGTTTTGATTTTTGGTATCCCGTCTTTTTACTTCTATTAAATTTCACCATATCTCGGCAAAACCGAAATTATTCAGGCAAGGCAATATACCTGAAAATAATTTTGTATACGGCGATCACAATTTCAAACATATAATTTTATAGAGGAAATCTCTTTAAAACAAATGCAGAAATATGGACCCAATCTTTAGATCTTGTCACATGCGCATTACGTCGCGATTCTCAATTCTCCTAATTGTTTCCCATAAAATTTACCTGTGTATTGTCGCGTGTAACTGTGTTGATGTGTGCTACCTGTCGGCCATTTAAAATACACAAAGTATCCATCAGTTGAGGATGAAGCGATTGATTTTCTTTTTGAAACAAAAACAAAAATAAAATAGTAACAAAGTTTACTTAATGATTTGTAAATGTTTTGTTCAGGTATGTACACAGTGAATTTTACAATCTTTGATCAACTGTCAACCTATTATTTGTAAAATTGTAGTTGGTGAAGAAGTGTGTAAAATCGTCATCAATTTTTGTACCTGTTGACTGCATGTGCTTGGATCAGGCCTACCTTGATAATTGAGCTGCAACATACGAGGAAATCAAATCAACTGCATGGTCGGACACGGCAAATGCATGAGAAATCCACTCATCTCAGTCAACTTATGGAGAAGGGAGTCCAGGGGTCGGAATTTAAATTTTCATGTTGATTTTAGCAAAATTGGCCTGTAACCGCCCCCCTTTTTGATCCACAGTAGACAGTATGTGGAACCCCTTCCGTATCTACCCCAGCGATGCGACACTGACCATTTAATTTTCGGGGGGGGGGGGGGGGTTGGATATTACCTTTTTCCTGGATTTTTTTTTGTTTGCTTTGCGTGCTATTTGTTTTGCAACTGCCAAGATTGATTCATTGTGATTAGCCAGATTTTTTTTTACATTCTACATTACATTTTTTTTCTACGAAATCCAGAGCCAGGATTTTTTTTTAAAGTCATCCCTTCCCCACAATCACAGTATATAGTCCGACTATTTTAATCAGGTCTTCATACATAGCAAAACTTTATCACATAAAACAGACTTGACCAAAAAACTTTAACATTGTGGACGCCGTCCGAAACACCATACCTAAGTCTCGCTTTTCGCGACTTTCATCGCAGGCGAGACAAAAAATTGTAAACTTTGCTGCATGCTAAACGATGGTCCAAACAATTATGCCGTCTTGGAAGCCTTTTACAATTTTTGACGTTTGGCATCTCTGGGGATCTTTAAAAAAGTCCAAATGACAAAAAAAACCAGAAAGACGTCTTGATTATCTGGATTAGCTAAACGAGGTTCATTCGGGAAATCTTATACATGCACCCAAGACATATAGACTGGTCAGCTTGCACTATACACAAGACCGGCATGCGGAAGAAAAATAATCGTGATATAACAACAACCAAAAAATAAAATAAAATAAAATTAAGAAACACTGACAGCACATATATTATTCACTGCATGGCCTACTGTTGCCGGGTCCAACGATTATCGTGTCCATGCGGGTTTTGAGATGCATGTTGGTCTGTAATGTCTTTATATATTTTAATATTTGCAATTGCAAGGAATATGATATGAAATGATAAATATATTACATAGTAAGAAGCAATGGGGTACCAAAGGGGCATCCGAATATCAAAAGTCCGAAATTTCAAAGAGAACCAGAGAACGAAAACGACGAATTAAGACCACACAGAGAAACAACATAAAATTACAAAACAGAAATAGCTGAATGACAACTGCTAACACAAACTCAAGTTGTAACAAGAGTGAACTCAGATCGGTTCATGCCTGCTATTGCACACCCATCGTGTCGCCAATTGTCCATTCAGTAAGTCAAATCCGGCGAAGAAAGAAAATGCAACAAAGCCCTATGACAATCCAACATCTGCACTCATCTGTGAGATAGAAATCCCGTATTTATCTATGAGCTCATGATGTCTCCTGTAATATCACTTAAGCGAAGACAACAACCGAGGAGCAACATAACCTTGTGTCAAAAATTTCTAAGGAAATAGATGTAATTTCCACAAGCTCTGGTATAGATTAGAACAAGGCGTCGCCACAGAATATTTTTTTCATTATTGGCATGATTTTACATGGCAGAAATTCTTCTTCAGAATATTTTTTTCTAACCCTGTGCTGTCAAAGTATTTTTTTATCAAAAATAATTTTCAGAATATTTTTTTAGAAAAAAAACCAAGTCCCTACTTCAAGTTAAATGGTCGGTCCCTAAGGTAATTAATACTATTAAACTAATCATATAAAACAGATTTATTAGATCCCATCTAGGGCCCATAAGTGCATGATTTCAAAATGCAATTGATTCATAAAGTGACATATGTCGCGTACACATATTCCACATCTTATTATTTTCTATACATATAATGTCGTGCAGCGACGTTCAACCATTTAAATAGACAGGTATGACACTATTTATATTCTTAGTCGTCCAGCTCATCGTCATGCCATCGCCTGTGTTGAACACTGCAGGTATCAGGTATCGCTCTATCGTTGCCCCACTGTACTGAGCAGAAATATTGAGTACAATACTAGTATTCAACTAGGGTAGTCCTTTAATCTGTATATTGCCTATACCATGAATACAGGTGTTTGAAAGTTCATGTTTATTGTAAAATTCAATTAACAATATTATTTTGACAATAAACAACAGCTAATTAATATGCATGCACAGGTAGAAATTCCTTGTAAAAAGAAGCAAAGATGTACCGATGGGGCATTCCAAACTCAAAAGTTCAAAAGACCAAATTATAGGCGAAAGGTTACCAGCAAACACAAAATAAACCAGCAGCACAAAACGTGCATAAAAAAAAAAGTAAAAAAGAAAACGGTCCGACAAGTTCAAGACGTCGGTACGAGATTGAACTCCGATCACGGCTTCGAAAGAATACGCAGCTCCTGTCCATTGCAACGCGCCCGTCGCGTTGATAGTGGTCAGCGTGTCAAATCCAGTAAAGAAGTACAATTCAAAGAATACTTCGAACATATTTAGATAAATAAACACATAAATCCCGATACTATATGCGTTTTTCGTATAGTATGATAAGAATAAAACAGAGAGGTCTGAAAGAAAGTGCTTAAATTGTTCATTAGATAAAGTAGAAGATGAAATTCATTTTCTAGTTGAATGCCCAAAATATAAAGAGGAGAGGGATATTTTATTCAAAGATATTTCTACAATGTGTCCAAATTTTATTAATCTCTCTACTGATGATAAATTTTTATGGTTAACTAGCAATGAAGATTTGCTTATATTAAAGAACTTGGGTAAATTTATAATTAAAGGGTTTGAATTAAGACAAAACTGATCAACTGCTGAGGGAAATACCACCATTATTGTTCCACACGTTTTACACTGCATATATATGTTTATAAGTTTTTGTACAGGCTCTGATTCTGTGACAACAAACTAAATAATACCATTATTGTTGTAATGTCTTTGTACATGTTGTATGTTTATTGTTAGATCAATGTAACCTTTGCCCAGAAATGGGCCCAGTCACTGGGTAATAAAATTATTCTTATTCTTCTTATTCTTATTATAGATTCTTTCGTATAAATCTTGAATTGGAAAAAAAGTTTAAATAAAATCTTATTCTTTCGATCCCAAGTTTACTGTTACATCTTTTTCTGTTACTAGTATATCTAGAACATACACGCTATGTTTTATTTTCATATGCAATTTTCTGTAGATACAAATTTCCGTGAAGCCTTTCTCAGAAACCGTACATTGGAATGATTTGAAACTATACAGGATGGTTCAGTATGACAAACTATACTCCCTAGCGACTTTCAAAACCTGTTGGACTTCAACTTTCTGTTTAGGGGAAGCGGGGGCATCCCTGTCCCAGGGAAACATTCTTTCTTTATTGTTAAAACTAAAGGAAAAAGAAAGGCCACAAAACTATTTCTTTATTCATGTACAAAGTGGAATTATGTTAGCTGTTCTAACTTCTACGGAATTGTCTGTGTCTAAAATGTACCTGACTTTTAGTATTGTAAAAAGTATAATTGTTTATGATACAACTTAATAAATATTTTAACCAACGTCACATACATCTAAAACAACGCAGTCTTCAAACCAGTATGCCCCACAAATATTGCACAAAAAGGAGTATATAAAGGATAACAAACTTTCGGCGTCCTGATTAGACAAATCTGCCACCGTAAACTCATAGTTGGGGTGGGGTTGACTTGAACATGAAAATACAAGGGGTTTCATTTCTTCTTCAAATTATCCACAAATTATCTACAAATATTATTATACGGACGACTTGTATAAGGACCTGAAATCATTCATAATTTATTGACATCAACCACGGATATCAACTTACCTATTTTGTGTCTTTTAAAAAATAAAATAAAATTTCTATAGGACCAAAGTCTTGTGATTCGTACATGCATTATATAATACAAATCTCCAGAAAGTTTAAAGTAAGAATATCAAATAAATTCAGAAATATTATATAGACCCAAACTCCCCACAGTTCTCACAGACGCGCCACTTCCCGTATATTTTAATAAATTGGAAGTTACTTCCAAAGAACGTAACCTTCTCTCTTTAGTCTTCATTGTGGATTAGAGAGCAATCATTTACTAGAATTTCTTAAAGAAATGTATTTTTAAACTCATTCTTTATTGTTTTAAAATAATAATTTCATAAAAAAAAAAACACAAAAAACGGAACAATGGAAACAACAGAACAAACTTTTTGGGTGAATTCTGGGTAGCCTTAATATAAATAGTTCGCCGGGAAAAATAGTTGAAAATAGATTTTGTTCAATCTTGGTAGTACCATTTACTAAATCACAGATGATCCTCGGTACAACCTATTCGAAATTTACGATTGTCACATGATGATTGTAATCCACAATACACAGACCAATGGCATGAATGGACAATTTGTCTACTTTCCGAAATTCGTGTAATCCACAATACACAGACTACTGTGTCAAATGTCAAATTTCCGGATGGTTTTTCCAAAAATACGAAAAAGTCTCTACAACACGGGAAAGCTATAAAAATACGAGAATTGTTATGAAAATCCATATTTTTAAGATTTATTTGCGGAAAGTAAGGATTTTCCGGAAAAGCATGACTTTTTTGCGGATTTTTAGGATTTAGGTCTACTAGTGCGTATATTAATTCTCTGCAGGATCCTCCCAGCATACTGGCAGTATACTGCAAGCATCCTGGTAATATAATGGCCATAAAATCACCACAGGACAAACATTTAGAAACTAATTAATGTCAATCACTTTTGTCCCAGCTTTTGCAAGCTTTTAGGGAGAAGCTGCTATAATATATTAATTATAGGGAATTTTAGAAATAACTAAGAACTGTTTTTGCTGGAACTAATATTGAATAAGGGTAAGGAAACAGTTTTTTTACTTCTTTTGTTCTTTAGACACGCTTAGTTAAAACACCATATTTCATATAAACTGTTAATTTCACAATGTTTTTTTTTATATCAAAAGCCTTTACAAAAATCTATTAGACAATGATAATAGTCTTATCTCTTTGGAACATTACCATTGCAATAATAAGCATAGCCCAAAATTAAACAGGTGTTTTCCTTTTTTGGTTGAGATTGCTTTCCGAGATTTTACAATATGTCTGAGAAAGTTTTAAAAATGTTGTTGATGCATTATTATCATAAGCTCCCAAATGGATATTCATTATCATATTGTTATGTCTTAATGATCAATTTGTTCAGGTGAACATTATGCAGCATATTGATATGTGTCTCTCATTTGAAATAGAGCTTTTACAAGCCTCATAAATTATTCTATAAAAGTTGATGGTTGCCTTTTAAGCAAGATAATTTTGATATTCCAGTCATTCATAGTTGATGAAATATGAACTCGGAAATGCATCTGGTTTTAAGCACAAATGCCTAGAAAAAGTGTGTTTTGTCTGCACCAAAAAAGAGAAAAATTAAATAACATGTGTGTTGTATTTGGTTATAAACGATTGTTTAAGGTTTGAAACAATTGCCCCCCCCCCCTAATTTTACTAAAGAATTAACAACCTACAACTTACAAGCAGACGTGTTCAAAAGTTCAACCTAGTATTATGACCTTTAGTAACTCTCACTTTAATAGTGATAGAGCTTTTACAAGCCTTTCAGAGTAGAGAGATGTGTATAAAACTATAAAACAGCAATAAAATAGAATGGTGGTCTTCCATGGCTGAGGTATGTCGCCTGCGTCTTAAAATATTCGGTAATCAGGAAGTAGATGAGATACAGGCATAAAATCGCTTTACACCATATAGTACCATAGAAGGAAGCCACATACCAAATATCAAGAGATTGTGACTAATATAGTTTCCTGGAAAACTGCCATCAGTGCCAAAGTAACCCCTATATTTCGCTTCTGCAACACGTTGTAGGCGACATAATAAGAGCCAGGATGATATACTTTTCAAATTCTTGTTATGTATGTTCATACTATATCAACATGATCAACAAGCATTCAAATTATAACTTTAAATTGCTATAACTTGAAGCTTCCAAAAGGAAAACAAAAATTTAATGTTATGTGTATTTATGTTTCCCTTTGATGGTACCTAGAAAACTTTTACTTTGACGCTACTACCATATCCATTCTTAACATATGAACTCGAACATGCATTTAAAGAATAAGCGAATATTTTGTAGACAAGGATTTTGAAGCATACAGTCCCTAAATGGTAAAAGCTTCCCAATCTATAGTAAATGGGGGGATGGTAAATGGGGATGGGGATGGTGAATGGTAAATGGTATATGGGGAATAGTATAGTGTATGGGGATGGTGTATGGGGAATAGTATCGTGTATGGGGATGGGGATCGTAAATGGGGATGGTAAATGGGGAATGGGGATGGTAAATGGTAAATCGAATTTGATTGGTCTACGGAATGGTAAATGGGGATGGTAAATGACATACTAATAGAATAATTGTAAATTTATTTGGTTATTTTTACTGTAGATGATACGGTAGATGTCTGTTGCATTAAATACATAAAACGAATATATTTATATTACTACGTGTACACGAGGACGATTAACGTATATAGTTGTTTTGCTTGTGGAGTGTGGAAAATAACTTTATATATTAAAGCAAGGGATTCCTTGATTAAAGACATTTTTCATATTACATTTTTAATAACGGCATTTTTACGATAAATTTATACATGTATCTTTTATTTGAATACAGCTATTTATAAAAATAAGATATATAACTGAAATAAATGAAAGAATTTTATAAACGAAATCAGGGATGTCCAAATGGTGTCGATCAAATGTGGATCCTGAAGAATTCGAAAGAACTGATGGAGATTCTTAACTCTAAATCAGTATCATCTTGCAACAGCATCAAGACTTTCGATTTCTCCACACTTTACACTTCTATTCCACATGAACAACTCAAGTCACGATTGGCACAGCTGATTATACGCAGCTTTTTCAAAAAGAATGGAAAACGCAGGTACAAATATCTGGTAGTCGGTTATAATAAGACTTACTTCGCCATCAATGAGTCTAAAAGTAAGAACAAATTTACAGAAGATCAAATAATCGACATGCTCAACTTTCTTATAGACAACATATTTGTTCAGTTTGGTGGACGTGTTTTTCAGCAAACAATAGGGATTCCAATGGGCACCAATTGTGCACCTTTGCTTGCTGATTTGTTTCTTCATTCATATGAAGCAGACTTCTTACAATCTCTTCTAGACAAAAAAGATCGTAGACTAGCTCTCTCTTTTAACCTCACGTTCCGTTATATTGATGATGTCCTTTCACTGAACAATTCTCGATTTGGTGACTTTCTCCATCTCATATATCCCCCGGAACTTGAGATAAAGGACACAACGGATTCTAGGAAGTCTGCTTCATATTTAGATCTACATCTCGAAATAGACTCTCAAGGAAAACTATCAACAAAGCTCTATGACAAACGTGATGACTTCAACTTCCCAATCGTCAACTTTCCCTTCGTGTGTAGCAACATTCCGTCCGCTCCAGCTTATGGAGTTTACGTATCACAATTGATTCGTTACTCCAGAGCTTGTGGGAGTTACATCGATTTCCTTGGCAGAGCGTCACGTTTGACACAGAAATTGCTAACACAGGGTTATGTTGCTTCTCGGTTGCTGTCTTCACTCAAGAAATTTTACGGTAGACACCATGTACTCATAGATAAATATGGGATTTCTATCTCTCAGATGAGTGCAGATGTCGGTTTGTCATAGGGTTTTGTTTTGTCTTCCTTTACCGGATTTGACACACTGAATTGGAAATTGGCAGCGCGGCGGGTGTGCTATAGCAGGCAGGAACCGCTTACTCTTCCGGAGCACCCGAGTTCACTCTTGTTACGACTTGAGTTCGCGTTGTTGATTTCTGTTCGGTTGTTTTTATGTTTTGTGTTTCCTTGTGCTGTTCTTGTTCATGTTTACCGGTTTTGTCGTTGCCTTTTCGGACTTTTGACACTAGAATGCCCCTTTGGTGCCTCTGCTTATTCCAAAACAATTTTTTTAGTTTTTTCAGTTTTATTTAATCCCTGACGAAATGTTCAAGATCAAATAAATTGTGACGTACATTTTGCCGTATATATATTTGTATATTGAAAACAATGAAAAATTGTTTACATTAAGATTTTAATTCTGATTATTTTAGTAAATATTGAATAATAATATATAGCATTTAAGAAGAAAAAAAACAACGATATTACATCTGATACGTTTTTCTATTAGATTTAAAAACTTGTATGCCCATTAAAATTGAAAATATACATAGCCATATGCATAAATGTATCAATGACTTCAAAAATGAGGTCCATAGTTAAGAAATTATAATGAAAATTGGTTTGTATAAGAGTATTAAGAGCACACTTGCAAGTTCTATATTTAGAATATTAGTTACTCAAGTAAAAACTGATATTTGAGTTCCAAATTATATGCCGGTTTAATAAAATTGACAAGAAATTGATTGCGAAACAAGTTTTTTCATTAGATTTGAAACATATATGCTAAGATTAGTTGAAAATATACATAGCCATGTGCATACATGTATCAATTATTTCAAAAATAAGGTTCATAGTTAAGAATTTATCATGAAAATTGGTTTGCATAGGAGTATTAAGATTACACTTGCAATTGTTATATGTAAAATATTAGTTATTCAAGTAAAAACTGATATTTGAGCTCCAAATTATATGCCGGTTTAATAAAATTGACAAGAAATTGATTGCGAAACAAGTTTTTTCATTAGATTTGAAACATATATGCTAAAATAAGTTGAAAATATACATAGCCATGTGCATACATGTATCAATTATTTCAAAAATAAGGTTCATAGTTAAGAAACTATAATGAAAATTGGTTTGCATAGGAGTATTAAGATCACACTTGCAAGTTTTATATTTAAAATATTACTTACTCAAGTAAAACATGATATTTGAGCTCCAAATTATATGCCGGTTTAATAAAATTGACAAGAAATTGATTGCGAAACAAGTTTTTTCATTAGATGTGAAACATAAATGCTAAGATAAGTTGAAAATATACATAGCCATGTGCATACATGTATCAATTATTTCAAAAATAAGGTTCATAGTTAAGAATTTATCATGAAAATTGGTTTGCATAGGAGTATTAAGATCACACTTGCAAGTTTTATATTTAAAATATTACTTACTCAAGTAAAAAATCATATTTGAGCTCCAAACTATATGCCGGTTTAATAAAATTGACAAGAAATTGATTGCGAAACAAGTTTTTTCATTAGATTTGAAACATATATGCTAAAATAAGTTGAAAATATACATAGCCATATGCATAAATGTATCAATTATTTCAAAAATAAGGTTCATAGTTAAGAATTTATCATGAAAATTGGTTTGCATAGGAGTATTAAGATTACACTTGCAATTGTTATATGTAAAATATTAGTTACTCAAGTAAAAACTGATATTTGAGCTCCAAATTATATGCCGGTTTAATAAAATTGACAAGAAATTGATTGTGAAACAAGTTTTTTCATTAGATTTGAAACATATATGCTAAAATAAGTTGAAAATATACATAGCCATGTGCATACATGTATCAATTATTTCAAAAATAAGGTTCATAGTTAAGAATTTATCATGAAAATTGGTTTGCATAGGAGTATTAAGATTACACTTGCAATTGTTATATGTAAAATATTAGTTACTCAAGTAAAAACTGATATTTGAGCTCCAAATTATATGCCGGTTTAATAAAATTGACAAGAAATTGATTGCGAAACAAGTTTTTTCATTAGATTTGAAACATATATGCTAAAATAAGTTGAAAATATACATAGCCATGTGCATACATGTATCAATTATTTCAAAAATAAGGTTCATAGTTAAGAATTTATCATGAAAATTGGTTTGCATAGGAGTATTAAGATTACACTTGCAATTGTTATATGTAAAATATTAGTAACTCAAGTAAAAACTGATATTTGAGCTCCAAATTATATGCCGGTTTAATAAAATTGACAAGAAATTGATTGCGAAACAAGTTTTTTCATTAGATTTGAAACATATATGCTAAAATAAGTTGAAAATATACATAGCCATGTGCATACATGTATCAATTATTTCAAAAATAAGGTTCATAGTTAAGAAACTATAATGAAAATTGGTTTGCATAGGAGTATTAAGATCACACTTGCAAGTTTTATATTTAAAATATTACTTACTCAAGTAAAAAATCATATTTGAGCTCCAAACTATATGCCGGTTTAATAAAATTGACAAGAAATTGATTGCGAAACAAGTTTTTTCATTAGATTTGAAACATATATTCTAAAATAAGTTGAAAATATACATAGCCATATGCATAAATGTATCAATTATTTCAAAAATAAGGTTCATAGTTAAGAATTTATCATGAAAATTGGTTTGCATAGGAGTATTTAGATTACACTTGCAATTGTTATATGTAAAATATTAGTTACTCAAGTAAAAACTGATATTTGAGCTCCAAATTATATGCCGGTTTAATAAAACTGACAAGAAATTGATTGCGAAACAAGTTTTTTCATTAGATTTGAAACATATATGCTAAAATAAGTTGAAAATATACATAGCCATATGCATAAATGTATCAATTATTTCAAAAATATTGTCCATAGTTAAGAAATTATAATGAAAATTGGTTTGTATAAGAGTATTAAGAGCACACTTGCAAGTTCTATATTTAGAATATTAGTTACTCAAGTAAAAACTGATATTTGAGTTCCAAATTATATGCCGGTTTAATAAAATTGACAAGAAATTGATTGCGAAACAAGTTTTTTCATTAGATTTGAAACATATATGCTAAGATTAGTTGAAAATATACATAGCCATGTGCATACATGTATCAATTATTTCAAAAATAAGGTTCATAGTTAAGAATTTATCATGAAAATTGGTTTGCATAGGAGTATTAAGATTACACTTGCAATTGTTATATGTAAAATATTAGTTATTCAAGTAAAAACTGATATTTGAGCTCCAAATTATATGCCGGTTTAATAAAATTGACAAGAAATTGATTGCGAAACAAGTTTTTTCATTAGATTTGAAACATATATGCTAAAATAAGTTGAAAATATACATAGCCATATGCATAAATGTATCAATTATTTCAAAAATAAGGTTCATAGTTAAGAAACTATAATGAAAATTGGTTTGCATAGGAGTATTAAGATCACACTTGCAAGTTTTATATATAAAATATTAGTTATTCAAGTAAAAACTGATATTTGAGCTCCAAATTTATATGCAGGCTTAATAAAATTGACAAGAAATTGATTGCGAAACAACTTTTTTCATTAGATTTGAAACATATATGCTTAGATAAACTAAAAATATAAATATGTTGACTTTTATACAGGTTATGCCTAGACCTATATGTCATACATTGGATGTGATTAGAAAAGTTCAAGATCAATTTTTACTAAAAAGTTGCGTAATATATTATAATTATTATTATGGACATTATAATTATGTTTCTTAGATTTTGAATAACATGGTTTCATTAAAAGATGATAATAACAGCTTTAGTTAAATGAAACATTTTCAATTAAAATTTAATATTGAAAATGTTAAAATGCGATAGTAAATTTTGTGTTATGAAAATAATTAAGTTATAGTTATTATTTCTATGTCACCCGTATGTTATTTATACATGTAAACTAAATAAAAAACATTAATAGATATTTAAACTATTAAATATCGTAATAATTTCCTTAAAACAAATTAATACATGTATTATCGATAAAAATAAACAATTGCATTATGGGTATGGGGAATATAGAATGGTAAATCGGGATGGGGATGGTAAATCGTGTATGGGGATGGGGACGCGAATGGTACATGGTGTATGGGGATGGGGATGGGGATGGTACATGGTGTATGGGGATGGAAATAGTATATGGTGTATGGGGATGGTAAATGGTGTGATGGTAAATGGGGAGAGAGGGAAGCTTTTACCATACAGGTACTGTAATACAGCATACTGATTGATATTTAATTTTCAACACTAGGTCTCTATTTGTACTTAGATAATCAGGCTTTTACAAGCAATTCAGAGGATGCTTTTAACTTCTTTCAAATTCTGAAAACTGTCTTTCATTATTATATTCTATACAAGACTCAAAGATTTCCAAGAGATAAGATAATTTTGTGTAGACATGTACATTCTTTTATTTAAATGACTTTGAAGGATGTGTTACATGATGCATTATTTTATCGAAATTTTCATCAGTAGTTGTTTGCTTCAACTATTATTTTCTAAATTATTTACTATTTATTTACTATTTTGTTACTTTTTATACTCGCAAACTAAAATGGTGTGTGTAATTTGCTAAAAAAGTAATAAACAAAATTCAAACTTCTAAAATTTGAATGCAAGGCTTCCTAAAGGGAAACAGTCTAAAATTTAGTTCATGAGTATTTAAGTTTCCCTTTGATGGTGATAGCTTCCACTTTGACCAACTATCCATTCTTAACATAAGAACTTAAAAATTCATTTTAAGGAAGGAAATATTTTGTAGACAGGGATTTTAAAGTATTATACAGCATACTGATTGATATAATTTTCAACACTAGGTCTCTATTTGTATTTAGAAAATCAGGTTTTTACAAGCCTGTTAGAGGATGCTTTTGACTTCTGTAAAATTCTGCAAAATTGTCTTTCTTTATAATAAATAATCTCTAGATCACCAATACAAGACTTTTTTCTAAAGTTTTTCAAAAGATAATTTCATGCGTACATTTTTTTATTTTAATGTCTTATAATGAGTTTGCTACATTATGTATTATTATACTAAGATTTTTCAAGTTGCTTGAACTGTTTTTTTCTACATTCAATTTATTTACTCTTTAGAGCTCACATATTGTTTTTTCTGACTTTTTATCCTTGCAAACTATTATACTTGCAAATTCTAATGTGAAATTGGCAACACTTCATACTGTAATAACCAAAAAACTTATATCAAACTTCAAAATCAAGCAATGCATGCTGCAATTGGCTATTAGAATTGAAAAAGTAAAATGCAATGATCTTTTTTAAACTGAATCTGACCTAAAACTATCCTGGTGAAAATGTTACTTCTACAATCATCCAGAACAAACCTTAGAGAAATAAAACTTGAATGTAAAGCTTCCCAGTGGGAATATATAACTCTCAAATTGATTTGCAAGTGACCCAATTAAAGTCCACTTTGATATAATAATTCGATGCTACCACCATCTGTTCTTGAGATAATAACTAGAAATTGTTAAAAAGGGATTTAAAGCATAATACAGCATACTGATTTCTACAATTGACAACAGTACTATCAATTCTGTCATTAGAAATAGGCCAGGATTTTACAAGCCTTTGAGAGGATTTTTTTTACATCTATTAAGATTCGTGCAAAACTAAATTATTTTATCTTTCTATAGAAATTTTTTAGACTTGAAGAGATAATTTCATGCATATTGCATGTTTAATATCTTGTTTGTGAATTTGTGATCATGTATCATATTTTTTAAGTTTTTTTCTTTGTTCCTAGTAGATTATGCATTGTTGACTTTTTTAGAAATTCAAGCTTATAAATGATAGATCCAATTACTTAAAAATAGCGAATTGAAATCTTAATTACATTATTGTACATGAGGTTTAGTAAAAAAAATAGTGCAAAATCTTCAAAGTATGCTGCCTTAACGCAAGCTCTCTTGAATATAACACACCTGCGAAACAGGCTTAAAAAAATAGCAAATCTGATTTTGAAATTTAAGTGATAACCCCTGCAGCATAATTGTTAAAGAATCCAACTAAACCATGCATCCTGAAAGTTGCTTTATATTTTGTAGTTAACTGGTAAAAGTCTACCTTTATTGTTTATAGTGTACTGTGAAAAGCTCTAAAATGCTGTAAGAGAACAATTACAGTTTTCAATGGAAAAGAAATCATGAGAAAATCTTTGAGAATTAGCAGCATAGGATTTTCGAGCATAAAACAGCATGCTGCTATTATAATTATTCTCTCTATGAAGAAGCCTTATTCACAAGCTTTATTAATGATTATGTGTAGTGTGTCTACTTGCATATTACTAAGATATTGTACACAAATGCTACATGAGCATATGTCCGTGTTATGTTTTTATTGGTCAAAGTTCTGTGGCAGACCAAGAAATTTTCAAACAGGGGGTGCGCAACTATAAAAAACCTTCTGGGACCTCTTGTTTCATACAGTTCCTAACTATTTTTTTTGTAAAACGGGGGGGGGGGGGCATGGGCGCGCGCCTGGTACACCGGTGGTAGATACGCCTTTGAAGTTTAACCAATTTATTAACAGTCATATATTCACAAATAACTACTAAGTTGATGGACAAAAAAGCCTTCTAAGATTTCACATATATAATAATTCCTTTTCCCCCTGTCACCTAAATTTTTAATATTTCAGAACTAAAATGAAATAATAGGGGGAGACAAGAGGTTAACATTTTTAGCTCACCTGGACCGAAGGTCCATGTGAGCTATTGCCATCACTTGGCGTCCGTCGTCGTCCGTCGTCAGTCGTCTGTCGTCCGTCGTCGTTAACATTTTTCAAACGTTAACTCCTCTAACACCATAAGTCCAATGGCTTTTAAATTTGGCACAGTTGTTAATTAGCATAGGTAGTATAAAACTAGCGTGGGGATTTTTGATTCGTTGAAAAACATGGCCGCCATGGCTAAAAATAGAACATAGGGGTAAATTGCAGTTTTTTGCAAATAACTCAAAAACGGTAACAGATATCAAAATTCTGGCATAGGGTATAAGTGATCAGCACCTCAAGATCTACCTGCCCAAAAATTTTCAAGAAGATCCAACAACCGATGTAGGAGTTATTGCCCTTTTTCTGGATTTTTTCAAAATTTTGCACTAATTTAGCCCTATATCTTGAAAACTATACAAGATATTTTAAAAATTCAAATTGCATATGATTAAGCACATCAAGATCTACATTTCATGTAATTAGGTCAAAGCTGTAGAACCATTTCTTTTAGGAGTTATGGCCCTTAAAGCGTCAAATTTTACCATTTTTCATTACTTTTATCCTGAATTTCAAAGATTAACTTGTCTGACACCATCCATCCAACTTCAACCAAACTTGGCACAGTTGTTTAATAGCATTAATGCTACAATTCTATTGTTCGGATTTTTGATTCGTCAAAAAATATGGCCTCCATGGCTTAAAATAGAACATAGGGGTCAAATTACAGTTTTTTGCAAATAACTCAAAAACAGTAACAGATATCAAAATTCTGATGGGAGACAAAAGTGATTAGCATCTCAAGATCTACCTTCTCTGAAATTTTCAAGAAGATCCAACAAAAGACATAGGAGTTATTGCCCTTTTTCTTGATATTTTTCAAAATTTTTCACTTATTTAGCCCTATATCTTGAAAACTATACAAGATATTTCAAAAATTCAAATCGCATATGATTAAGCACATCAAGATCTACAATTCATGTAGTTAGGTCAAAGCTGTAGAACCATTTCTTTTAGGAGTTATGGCCCTTAAAGCGTCAATATTTACTACTGTTCATTACTTTTCCCCTGACTTGTCTGAAACGGTAAGACCAACTGCATCTTAACATGGCACACTGTTTGATAGCTTATATGCTACAACTCTATCGTTCAGATTTTCGATTCGTAAAAAAACATGGCCACCATGGCTAAAAATAGAACATAGGGGCAAATTTCATTTTTTTGCTAATAACTCAAAACTGGTTTCAGATATCAAAATTGTGCAAGAATCAAAAGAGATCAGCATATTAAGATCTACCTGTCCTGAAATTTCGAAAAGATCTGACTGCTGATGTGGGAGTTATTGTTCTTTTTCCTAATTTTTGGCAAATTTGCACTTATTAAGCCCAATATCTTGAAACTAACCAAGATATTTCATAAATTTAAATCGCATATGGTTAAGCACAATAATATCTACAAATATATGTATCTGTGTAGTTCAGGTGAGCGATTCAGGCTCTTGGGAGCCTCTTGTTAATGAATAAGAAGGTATAAAACTTTGCAGAGTTTCTTCCTCATAACCTATGAATTGTTCTTAACACTCAATTTTGATAACAAATAATCATTCCATTCAAAAAAAACAAAAAGATTTATCATTTTTAATTTGTGCCCCTCATGCAAAATTGCACATAATTCCCTTCTTGATTTCAACATCTCAACAACAATATGAAGCAGCTTGCTCCTAAAATCTTGCAAAAGCTTAGACAAAAGTGATTGACATTAATTAGTTTTTAAATGTTTAACCTGTGGCGTTTTTATGGCCATTATATTACCAGGATGCTTGCAGCATACTGCCAGTATCCTGGGAGGATCCTGCACAGAATAAATATACGACCCCTTAGCTCATTAAACTTTACAAAAGTCTCAATAGGGTAAGTTGTCAGATAAACCCTTATAGGAGTAATGGCCCTTTTAAGGTCAAAAATAGTGTTTTTTTCATTTTTATGCCCTATTGAATGAAAACTATTGCAGATAGAGAAAAGGTGGGGTTTGCTTTAATGTTCAGCTCATTTAGCCTCAGGAAAGTCTCTGTTGTGTCTAAGTTGGGACTTGACCCATTAAAGAAGAGACCATTATGCCTTAAGGACCAGGTGAGCGATTCAGGCTACTGGGAGCCTCTAGTTTTAATATGACCCATCAACATATGGTCAGGACATGTAGTACTACCTTTATCCATCTAACTTTTGTCTGTATTCTACACAAGTTTTTGTTCTGGTAATTAACTTGGTTCAAACATATTGTTATATTGGGTGACCATCTCATATACACATTTTTTAGTTTGTCTGTGCATTTATCAAATAGTTTTTTATCATCATTCACACTTTAAACATCATTATACCCCCCACTTCAAAAGTGGGGGGTATATAGTGATAGGGGTGTCCGTCCGTCCGTCCGTCCGTCCGTACGTCCGTCCTTCCTTCCGTTACACTTCAGGGTACCCACCTTTTATCCGCAACTCCTCCTAAACACCTGGGTGGATTTTCATGAAACTTACACACAATCTTTGTGACATAATGTAGATGTGCACCTACTATTTTGAAATTTGATCAGAATGATTTTTGGGGTTTCCCATAGCAAAACATGGACTTAGCCATTCAACTACATGGGGGTACCCATCTCTTATCCGCAACTCCTCCTAAACCCCTTGATGGATTTTCATGAAACTTACACACAACTGTTGTGACATAATGTAGATGTGCACCTACTATCTTAAAATTTGATCAGAATGATTTTTGGGGTTTCCCATAGCAAAACATGGACTTAGCCATTCGGCTACATGGGGGTACCCATCTCTTATCCGCAACTCCTCCTAAACCCCTTGGTGGATTTTCATGAAACTTACACACAATCTTTGTGACATAATGTAGATGTGCACCTACTATTTTAAAATTTGATCAGAACAATTTTTGGGGTTTCCCATAGCAAAACATGGACTTAGCCATTTGGCTACATGGGGGTACCCATCTCTTATCCGCAACTCCTCCTAAACCCTTTGATGGATTTTTATGAAACTTACACACAATCTTTGTGACATAATGTAGATGCGCACTTACTATTTTAAAAGGACAAGGTACAGTAAGGGCCATATTTGGGCCCCCTATTTTAAGAAAATCAAATCCAAAGTAAATGATTTAAATATCATTAAGGTTTCAAGTAAGATGATTAAACTTTTTGACAATGGTAAACATTTTCTATCATCTACTCTAATTTCAATTTTATAGAGGCTTAAAGTAGTCCAAAAGTATCAAAATCGTCGAAATATGTCATTTTTCATGCGTATTTTGTTATTTTTAATAAACAGCGACAATGTAGACCATGGATTTCTCAACTGATTTATAACCATTTTATAGTGCAAATTAAAGTTCATAAACAATAACTGTGGTCTAAGTAGTTGCTGGCATCTAAAAATTGAAAACATTACCCAAATATTGTCCATTTTCCTTGAATTTGAAAGAAATCATGAATTCACCATGTTTTGACAAGCAATTTCAAATAATAAACATGAAAAATTCTGATAAATTTAGTTGTTTTATCTTCTTCATTCATTTGACTTAATAAATAACAAAAGGACTTTTCTCTATATCAGTTTTCTATTTTGCAGTTTACAGGGGGCCAAATACGGGCCTTACCGTACCTTGTCCTTTGATCAGAATGATTTTTGGGGTTTCCCATAGCAAAACATGGACTTAGCCATTCGACTACATGGGGGTACCCATCTCTTATCTGAACTCCTCCTAAACCCCTTGATGGATTTTCATGAAACTTACACACAACTGTTGTGACAAAATGTAGATGCCCATCTACTATTTTAAAATTTGATCAGAATGATTTTATGGGTTTCCCATAGCAAAACATGGACTTAGCCATTCGACTACATGGGGGTACCCTTCTCCTATCCACAACTTGTCCTTATATAACCCCTTGATGGATTGTCATGAAACTTTTACACAATCTTTGTAACATAATGTAGATGTGCACCTACTATTTCAAAGTTTGATCAGAATGATTTTGGGGGTTCCCATAGCAATACATGGACTCAGCCATGGGTGCCCATCTCTTTTCCGCAGCTCCTCCTAAACCCCTTGATGGATTTTCATGAAACTTACACACAATCTTTGTTACATAATGTAGATGTGCATCTCCTATTTTAAAATTTTATCTGATTAATTTTTTGGGGGGTTGGGGTTATTTATTTGTGAGCTGCGGCTCACAGTTTTTTCTAGTTTTTTTATGTGTTCTAAACAATTATCATGAAACCTTTTACATTATTGAATACACTAAATGAACAAATGTTTTGAAAGTGGTAAATTGACTGTGCAAATGTGTGCTGTACATATAGCTTGATAAACATTAGAACATGTAGAAGAAGCAAAGGAAAAGTAGTTGAATGAAGTTGCAATTTTATCAACATATTTGAAACACTGACCTCAATTTTTTTTTAAATGCCTTACATATATAATTTACAGAGTGCTGCCCACCTTTTGAGGTCCACACTGTTTGATTCAGAAGATATTGTGAGACACGGAGCATATGAGATCTACGTAGAACATCCAGAGAGTAAAGAGTTGACAAAGGAACAGGAAAATGCAGTTTTAGAGTATTGAAATTAAAATATGACATTTCCAATCTAACTTCAATCATTTTTTACATGGCATAAAATGTATTGCTGATGTGACAAAATAAAATACTGTGTTAATCTAAATTTATCAATTTTCATATGGCTTAATACTTGCTGCTGAGGTGACATATATTGGAGTTCCATGTATATTAGCACAATGTTTTGCATCCTGTGTTAACTCATCTGGTTTGAACAGGCAAATAGTAAATAACATTCTTCAATTAAAGCTTATTTTTATGTGGCCTTCAACATACATGTATTGCAATGGACTTAAAGGAGTTACTTTTCCACTATTCTGGAGCAATCACTGAAATATCTGTAACAGTTTGAACATGCCATTTGTTTATTTGTTTTTAGAGGGAGTCAAAAAAATTGTCAATGTCATTTTCACCAGTTATAATGATTGAATCACGGACAGACATGTTAAGTGTTGTGCAACTTTTGTAAGACTCACACATTTGGTTGGCACTTTGGCTGCAAATTTCTTTGATTTAATTTTTTTTCCGTTGATCTTTAAATTTTTAGGAAAAGCTCACGCAAGCAGCTCATCAGAACTTGACAGTCCTGTATGGACCATCCCTACAACTACATGTTTACTTTTCCTTCTTTATTTCAATAGGCAGAGGTACACCTATCCAATCATTGCCAGAGTTAGAAGAGCGTCTTTTGCAGAGATTCTTAAAGCCCTAAGTTTTCATCTGGGAATGCCCAAGTTTGACTGGAGTAAAGTAATTGGAAGCAAAAAGTTAGGAGCATCATTTGGAATGAAAATGGAGAACTTTGTTGATTTAAGCTTAGGTATGTCTTAATGCTTTGAATAATAATAACTCATTATGAATTAAAATGGTAATAAATATTAGAAACTTGTGTAAAACAGTTTTTTGGAAATTCTTTTGTGTCACATGCAGCAAGTTAAAATATATCATTTTGGCTCCGTCCTGCAGCGTAACAAAGATTTCTGTAAGTTTTTTTAGCAGCTAAATGCCACAGCCTCTTGATATTTGGTATGTCACTTTGCCCTATAGTATTGTATGGTTAAATGGACTTTATGTTTGTAACTTATCTACTTCCTGTTGACCAAACATAAGATGCAGGCCACTTATGGGGTCTGCCATTCAAGATAAAAAGAAAAAAAAAGATTTTATAATGCATCTGTACCTTACTGTTAAAATAAATTTACAAGTTATTTATCATACTGTTGTTTAATTATTATTTGTGTGGTATCAATTTCCGTGGTTTTTGTGGGTAGCATCGACCTACGAAATTTGATGCTTCATGAAAAGGTAATTTAACATTGATCTGTATGATGCAGACTTCAAAACCTTGAATTTAATTTTTATCAAACCACGAAAATTGGTGCCCACGAAAATAAATGAATCACAGTAATCATATTGCTCTTTTTCCAGAACCATTCAAAGGAAATTTTGAACTGAAAGTAGATAACCTGGCCTTTGCAGAGGTCAATGTTGGTTTGATAGGGATGAAGTATGATATCTTCAGAGTGTCATTGTGTTATAAAAAGAAGTTTAAATATAATCTCAATGTGCTAAAGGTATGGAATATACTTATATGATCTCTTGATTGACAACTCGGTAGATATACATGTATTAGTACAATGTACATTGAATAACAAAAAACCACCACTACAGAATACAGACATATTATATGTGCATTTGTGGGTGTGTTACATTCTTGTTAACTCTCTCAAAGATACAATTCTCATTGAACTTGCATAAAATGTTTGACATAATATGTACATACATAAATCCTTTTGACTTTATTCAAATTCAGTACATGTACCAGTTAAACCTTTTGCAGAAGTAATGTTCTTTTGCCTGTAGAGATCTACTTATGATGGAGACCTTGAACAAGACTCAAGTTTAGTTTTATGGTGTACCAATGGTCTATCTTTTCATTCATTGCTCAAAAGTATACATTTGATTTAACAAATGTGTAATATTTATGTAATACAGCTGTAAATAATAATGAAATTAAAGTAAATTTACACCAATTGGCTTGATGCAACATTTTTTGTACAATCTGTTTTCAATTAAATATTACAATGATGGTTCCCAAACTTAATTAAATCTTGATTGATATGTTCTTTTTACTGTTTTACCTAGGACTTTGGTTTTGACGATATCCAGAACTTAGCTTCAGCTTTTGACAAGATGTTCCATACGATAATAGATCCTATCGTAGATGCTGTAAAGACGGTCAGAGAACTAATTGAGATGGTCAAAGACATGACATTTGTACAGTTAGTCAAAAACATCATAGATCTGTTCAAAAATCTCCCTAGCATCATCATAGAGGTGGTCAATAAAATAAAGGAGACATACGGAAAGTTGACAGATTTTGATGGCTTTCCTTTGATTAACAAGTTCAAAGCCCTGGTTAACAGAATAGTGACATTCATTTCTGATATCAAGTCTGATGTCATGGAATTCTATCATGTAAGCATTAGTTACAAATAACATGTTCTAAACAAATCATCTTTGTCAAAGTTGTTTGTTTGCTTGACACTGTATGTGGTTAATGTTCAGAAGGAAGTCTCAGGACCATTGTGATCAATAACTTTTACGGTATGTCTTTCATGTTTTGTCTTTTCTCTTGGACATTGAGATTGATCCTCCAAGTTTGGTAATTTCAATATAACCTTTATTTCAGCACACTGGCGTCAGTAAATCTAAAGCATTATTAGGGCTACTGCAAAAATAATTAGCTGTATACATGGTCAATATTGAAGTCTTATTGTTTGAAATGAAGATCTATAAATCACTATTTTTGCTGGGTTTTTTTTCCTTACCAATGTAAGAACCCTTATCACTAGAACTATGATGATAATTTTTCAATGAATTTTGTCAAAATTTTTGCACTGAAATTAATTTTTCTTGAATATATTCTAACATAAAAAGCAGTCTTAGGTAAAATTCTATAACGATGCAAAAGTATATAAAATCAGTTATTGTTTAAAGCCTTTTCCAGGTTTAGAAGAGTCAAATGATGTAGAAACTAAATTGTGTCAAGGTTGTTTTATTTATGACTTTTTTAAGGACTAAGCATAAAATTAATATGAAATAGGCAGTGCCTAAATGCGAGCACAGCATAATTCTGTTCAATAAAAAAAAATGATTTCGAATCGATGCAGTCAAATAAGATCTGAAACCATCGTAGTAATTTTTGTTTTGGTTAATTTTCTAGAACGTTCAATTTGGGACGAGATCCTAGGGGCGATCGAACGTTTAATAGAAAAGTAAGAAAAAATCGATTAAAATTTGGTTACTACAAAAAATGTAGCAACTCGTCGTCATCAGAATATTTTTCTCTTTTTACATTTATTATATAGATAATTTTTGGATTGTGACTAGCAAAATGGGTATTTTTTTTTCAAATTCACTCCGTTCCTGTAAAAATTTGAGAGCCTTTCCGGACCATGAAAAATCAATATCAGCATAAGGCAAATTTTTCGCGGGAACAAATACCGTAGAGCTCTCCGCTCCAGCGGGCACTTCGTGCCTGCTTGCGAGCTGTGCTCGCTATAAACAAGCAATCAATAAAAAATGTGGTCATTTTATTGATATCTTGTAAAAAATTTGAGTCTGATTTAGTGTTTTTATTTCTAGAGTATTGCTGATGCAATGACAGTAACTCTTCCATTCATTGGACACGAGATGGCAGAAGGATTTCAGTTAATAAAAGATAGCTGGAAGTTCTGGGAAAATCCAATGGAGTCTTTCAAAGGGATTGAGATGGCATTACTGAAGTAAATCCTATAACGACATTTAACATGACACTTACATTATTTGTTTTTTGTTGACAAGAATTTTTCAGTTCTTACCATGCTTACAGTGAAATACATGTAGCTGTTTAGAAGCTATGTGTGTGGTGTCAAATAATTTAGCTCTAATGCTATGAATTTTCCTTTATCAGTTGTGTCAGTGATTTTTGGACAATGCTAAATTTTGAAGTAGAAAAAAAAGATTTGATATGTGATATTTTTAGATGACTCTTTCAGAATTATTTATTTATTTTTCACAGGTTCAAATTGGCAGTTGGAGTTTTCATTGAGGCAAAGAATAGGATAATGGATGCATGTTTCTTTGCTAAAGGTAGTTTTATACTAGTAATTGTGAGAAAGGGAGCTATTATAAACCAAATAATTTCTGCAAACGATTAATTATACCCCTTGCAACGAAGTTGCGAAGGGTATAATGTTTATGACTGGTCCGTCCGTCTGTCAGTCTGTCCGAGATCAAAATTTTCGTAACAGATATCTCAGCTACTATCAATTGTAGGTTTTTGATATTTGGTATGCAGCTTCAGGTGGGGGTCCCATATGGTAGATACGTTTTCAGGTCTGTCGATCATCTACTTATTGTTAAACGAGCCGACTTTAGACGTTTTTTAGCTCACCTGGCCAAAGGCCATGTGAGCTATTGCCATCACTTGGCGTCCGTTGTCGTCGTTGTCGTCATTAACTTTTCTTCAAACTTCTTCTCCTCTGAAATCACTGCAAAGATTCAAACCAAATTTGGTCTGGTGGTACTTTAGGGTATCCCCCACAGAACTGATGTGGGGATTTTTGATTCGTCAAAAAACATGGCCGCCATTGCTAAAAATAGACCAGGGGTGTCAGACTACTGTTTTTGGCTTGTAAATCAAAAAGTATAAGAGATAGATGAAATCTGATGCCACCCTGCTGCTTCAGCATCAAAAGTTCTACAAAAGTCTCCATTTGGTCCAAGTTGTCAGATGATCCCTTATAGGGGTTACAGACCCTTAAAGGTGAAAAATAGCGTTTTTTCATGTTTTTGCACTATAGTATGAAAACTATTGCAGATAGAGAAAAGCTGTTGCTTGCTTAAATGTTCAGCTCATTTAGCTCCACAAAAGTCTCCATAGGGTCGAAGTTGTCAGATGACCCCTTATAGGGGTTACAGCCCCTTAAAGGTGAAAATAGTGTTTTTTAGCTCACCTGACCCGAAGGGTCATGTGAGCTATTGTCATCGTTAAGCGTCCGTCGTCCGTCCGTCCGTTAACTTTTCTTCAAAGATCTTCTTCTCTGAAACCACTGAAGGGATTGCATTGAAACTTGGTATACTTGATCTTTAGGATGTCCTCTACCAAGTTTGTGAATTATATACATGTCGACAAACCAACATGGCCGCCGTTGCTAAAAATAGAACAGGGGGGTCAGACCATTGTTTTTGGCTTATAACTGGAAAAGTATAAGAGATAGAGAAAATCCGAAGCAACCCTCCTTGTTCAGCATCAAAAGCTCTACAAATCTCTCCATTGAGTCAAAGTTGTGAAACAACTCCTTATAGGAGTTATTGCCCTTTAATCATCAAAATTGACCATTTTTGCAGTTTTTGGACTATATCTTGAAAACCGTTAGAGCTAGAGGAAAAGTTAGCATCGCAGAATTGTTTAGCTCATTGAGATCTACGAAAATGATTTCAGGGTCAAAATTGTCAGATCAACCTTTTAAGAGTTATTCCCCTTTAACTGTTTTTTTCCATTAATTTACACTCATTTTCAAAAATCTTACTCTCTGAAACCACTGAAGGGATTGCATTGAAACTTGGTATACTTGATCTTTAGGATGTCCTCTACCAAGTTTGTGAATAATATACATGTCGACAAACCAACATGGCCGCTGTTGCTAAAAATAGAACAGGGTGGTCAGACCATTGTTTTTGGCTTATAACTCGAAAAGTATAAGAGATAGAGAAAATCCGAAGCAATCTCTCTTGTTCAGCATCAAAAGCTCTACAAATCTCTCCATTGAGTCGAAGTTGTGAAACGACTCCTTATAGGAGTTATTGCCCTTTAATCATCAAAATTGACCATTTTTTCAGTTTTTGGACTATATCTTGAAAACCGTTAGACCTAGAGGAAGAGTTAGCATTGCAGAATTGTTAAGCTCATTGAGATCTTCGAAAATGATTTCAGGGTCAAAATTGTCAGATCAACCGTTTAAGAGTTACATGTATTCCCCTTTAACTGTTTTTTTCCATTGATTTTAACTGATTTTCAAAAATCTTCTTCTCTGAAACCACTGAAGGGATTGCTTTGAAACTTGGTACACTTGATCTTTAGGATGTCCTCTACCAAGTTTGTGAATTATATACATGTGCACCAACCAACAAGGCCGCCATTGCTATGGTCCTTATAAGAGTTATTGCCCTTTAACTGTTTTTTTCTATTTATTTAAACTGATTTCAAAAAATCTTCTCTGAAACTACTGAAAGGATTGTTTTGCAACTTTGTATTCTTGAAAGGTTGTGTAATTAATTCAAACTTTGGCGTAAGAGATCAGGTGAGCGATTCAGGCTCCTGGGAGCCTCTAGTTTCATGTTTTTGCCCTATAGTATGAAAACTATTGCAGATAGAGAAAAGCTGTTGCTTGCTTAAATGTTCAGCTCATTTAGCTCTACTAAAGTCTCAATAGGGTCGGAGTTGTCAGATGACCCCTTATAGGGGTTACAGCCCCTTAAAGGTGAAAATAATGTTTTTTTCATGTTTTTGTCCTATAGTATGAAAACTATTGCAGATAGAGAAAAGCTGTTGCTTGCTTAAATGTTCAGTTCATTTAGCTCTACTATAGTTACAACAGGATCAAAGTTGTCAGATGACCTTATTAGGGGTTACGGCCCCTAAAATAACCTTTTTCATGTTTTTGGCATATAGAATGAAAACTATAGCAGATAGAGAAAAGCTGTTGCTTGCCTAAATGTTCAGTTTATTTAGCTCTACCAAAGTCTCAATAGGATCGAAGTTGTCAGATGACCCTTATTAGGGATTACGGCCCCTAAAATAACCTTTTTCATGTTTTTGGCCTTTAGAATGAAAACTATAGCAGATAGAGAAAAGCTGTTGCTTGCTTAAATGTTCAGCGCATAAAGCTCTACAAAAGTCTCCATAGGGTCGAAGTTGTCAGATGACTCCTTATAGGGGTTACGGCCCCTAAAATAATGGGTTTTTTTGTGTTTTTGGCCTGTAGAATGAAAACTATAGTAGATAAAGAAAACTGTTGCTTGCTTAAATGTTCAGGTCATTTAGCTCTACAAAATATAGGGTCAACATCAAGACCAGGTGAGCAATTAAGGCTCCTGGGAGCCTCTTGTTACTAAATTTTCAGGGTTGAAAATTTTCGTCACAGATTTCTCAGCAACTATTAATCACAGTCTTTTGATATTTTGTACGTAACTTTAGGAGTCCCATATGGTGGGATACATTTTCAGGTCTGTCACTCTTTTACTTCCTGTTTAATGAGCCTACTTGGAAAGACAACTCTGACTTTTTTTATTCCTAACTCGAAATAGATAATCTCTGTCCATAATGTAGACGCATGGGGTATGTGAGCTTGTTCACTAAGGTTCTTTCATTTTCACATTTTTTGCGAGGAACAGAATATCGAGAAAAAATAATAGTTCATTTAATTTTTGTTATCAAAACAGTCAAGTGGAAGTATTTTTAGTACAACCCCTTAATGGGTTCCAATTTGGCAAATGTATTTTTATTATACCCCACGCAACGAAGTTGCGAAGGGTATAATGTTTTTGACTGGTCCGTCTGTCCGTCCGTCTGTCCGTCCGTCACGTTTTTTGTGGGTGCAACTCCTCGGAAACTACTGAAAGGATGTTGCTGAAACTTTACACACTGATAGGGTAGAATTAGTAGATGATCATCCCATATTTGAAATTTTCAATATGGCCGCCGTTTCCATGGAAACAGAAGAAAGGTCAAAATAAAGGACATTCAATATCTTGGTTACCTAGGTGCACAGGGTTCTGAAATTTTGTAGGCTGATAGAGCAAAAGGTACTCTATAATAATACGAAAACAAATTTTGAAGCGATATTTACGGTTTTCGAGTTATTTACAAATTTGTGATTTTTCAGTCCGAAAAATGGGACTTTGTCAAACGTTTTTGTGGGTGCAACTCCTCGGACACTACTGAACCGATGTTGCTGAAACTTTACACACTGATAGGGTACTGACAGTAGATGATCATCCTATATTTGAAATTTTCAAAATGGCCGCTGTTTTCATGGAAACAGGGAAGAAAGGTCAAAATATAGGACATCCAATATCTCGGTTACCTAGGTGCACAGGGTTCTGAAATTTTGTAGGCTGATAGAGCAAAAGGTACTCTATAATTATACAAAAAAAATTTTGAAACAATATTTACAGTTTTTGAGTTATTTACGAATCTGTGATTTTCCGGTCCAAAAAATGGGACTTTGTCTTATCAAACATTTTTGTGGGTGCAACTCCTCGGATACTACTGAATTGATGTTGCTGAAACTTTACACACTGATAGGGTACTGTTTATAGGTGATCATCCCATATTTTGACAACCTATTTCTATTGTTTCTCAGAGAATATTTTGCTTGAATTGACATACCACACAACTTTTATGCGGCGGCGGGGGACACATGGCTACGCGTAGCAATCTTGTTTGAATTGCTGTTTGTTTATGTTTGTTGTGTCGCGTACACTTATTCCACATCTCAATATTGTATATAAATTTTACTTTCTTCTGAATAGAAATAAAAACCCAAAATTTTAATTTTGAGACATACAGAAAATTATGAATTTTGACAAGAAAGCATTGTTTTCAATGGGAAAATCTTTGGTACTTTGCACTCTATAGAGAAAGGTCTGATATACAGTCTTATAGTACCATATGGTGCGTAAAAAATTCCTACACCCTTGATTTTCAACCTATGGTTAACCCTTGCTGTCTACATCCAGTTAAGAAAATATTAATTTAAATTACAGGAACTGTAATGAGCTTTGATAGTTTAATGTAAAACACTGAGAAATCAGAGATAGTGGATCAAAACCACTTCAAAGCAGCATAGTTCTTGTTTTGAATGTTAACAAAAAAGTTTTTGACCATATCTTGTACAGTTAATAAATTCAAACAATACAGAACAACTTGAACATGTTTAAAATAGAAGGAATATGCATAAAACAAATCACATTATAAAGATTAAAAAACGATTTATGGCTCTCAATAGTTGAGGTTTTTTTTCTAAGAAATAGTTTTGGAGCAGGGTATCACTAGTGAGCATAAGCTTCAAATTGGTTTTTTTTTTTTTCTATTTTCCATTTTATCCTTGTTGCATTACTTAATCAATTTCAATTTTTGTTGTTTTTTACAGAATGTGAAAGATAAAGATGATCAAGTCAGTCATGAAACTTTCTCATGGAAGATACGGAATGCTTAAATGATGGTTTCAAAAGATGGCATAGAGATGTTATATTGCTTATTGTTAATATATGATGTGTTATATATACATATATAATGTTATACTTGACTTTAAACAAAGTTGTATATCTAATCAATTAGCTGTTATAATTTTGCCTAAAATTACAAATATATGACAAATTAGCTAGCTAGTAGCTATTACGACAAAAAAAAATAATGACAAAAAATTCCCACCCCCTTGATTTTCAACCTACGGTTAACCCTAGCTGTCTACATCCAGTTAAGAAAATGTTAATTTAAATTACAGGAACTGTATTGAGCTTTGATAGTTTAATGTAAAACACTGAGAAATCAGAGATAGTGGATCAAAACCACTTCAAAGCAGCAAAGTTCTTGTTTTGAATGTTAACAAAAAAGTTTTTGACCATATCTTGTGCAGTTAATAAATTCAAACAATACAGAACAACTTGAACATGTTTAAAATAGAAGGAATATGCATAAAACAAATCACATTATAAAGATTGAAAAAACATTTAAAAGTCACAATGAGGCCTCCAACAGTGGAGCAAACACTCTTGCTCACTGCATTAGTTAAAGGAGAATGATTCATTGCAAGCTGCAAATACACTTAAAAGCACTCTAAAGAAAGTGATATATTTTTATACCCCATCTACGAAAGTAGAGAGGCATATAGTGTCTGTTTGAATGTCTCAAATCAGGTTTACCTTCAGTTAATTTACCATGGAGTTTGTATGGTATTGTCATGAAACTTAATGTATACATGTGCACATCAGAATATGAACAATCAACAACCACCTTAAAAGTATACCTATTTCATCAACTTTAATATGGTTGATTGATCACAGAAAAAGGGGATGTTATACCTTACCTTCAGGTTTATCTTACTTCATCATAAAGGAGGGGTATAGTATTATGAAACTGAATACACATATACATGTACATGGGGATATCAGCATACAAAAATCATTCTAAAATAGTAACTGTCTAACCACATTCAAGGTTGATTGATATGAGACAAATTTATGTCTTTTGTACATATTCTTGTTGTAATACATGGAATGTCACAAACATTTTATTTCACAAAATACATGTATATGACAGTTGAAAAACGATAAGTGTTGATAATAAAGATAATCTTAAACTGTTTGAGGATTTGTGTAAAAAGAAAGAAAAAAAAATGGTGTTTTTTCATGCTTTTGCTCCATAGAATGAAAACTATTGCAGATAGATGTTGCTTGCTAAAATGTTCAGCTCATTAAGCTCTACTAAAGTCTCCATTGGGTCAAAGTTGTCAGATGACCCCTAATAGGGGTTATTGCCCTTTTCAGGTCAAAAATAGTGTTTTTTCATGTTTTTGCCCTCTAGAATGAAAGCCATTGCAGATAGAGTAAAGGTGTTGCTTGCTAAAATGTTCATCTCATTAAGCTCTACAAAAGTCTTCATTAGGTCGAAGTTGTCAGATGCCCCCTTACAGGGGTTATGGCCCTTTTAAGGTCAAAAATAGCGTTTTTTCATGTTTTTGCCCTATAGAATGAAAACTATTGCAGATAGAGAAAAGATGTTGCTTGCTAAAATGTTCAGCTCATTAAGCTCTACTAAAGTCTCAATTGGGTCAAAGTTGTCAGATGACCCCTAATAAGGGTTATGGCCCTTTTAAGGTCAAGAATAGCGTTTTTTCAGGTTTTTGCCCTATAGAATGAAAACTATTACAGATAGAGAAAATGTGGGGCTTGCTTTAATGTTCGGCTCATTTAGCCTCAGGAACGTCTCTGTTGTGTCTTAGTTGGGAGTTGGCCCCTTAAAGAAGAGACCATTATGGCTTAAGGACCAGGTGAGCGATTCAGGCTCCTGGTAGCCTCTTGTTTCATGTTTATTGCCATACACCAGTATAATATACAGCTTACAAAATTGAGAAAACTATGTAGATAGAGAAAAGATTTTGCTTTCAAAAACCTTCAGCACTTTGAGCTCTACACAAGTCTCCATAGGGGTTATGGCTCTTTAAAGAAAAAAATGCATCTTAACATGTTTTGACCTATAGATTGTCAGATGACCCATTAAAGCAATAATGGCATCTCTATGACAAAAAATAAATGCTTTGCGTTACAGATTGAAATAAAGAAAACATTTGCTTGTATAAAGTGTTCAGCTCAGTGAGCTCTTCATGAGTCTCCAATAGATCCGAGTTGTCGTATGCCCCTAATGAACGGGAGTAATAGCCCCTTATTGTCAACATTAGTTGGTTTTTTTTTGTCCTATAGATTGAAAAATGTAAAAGAAAGCTGAGACAATAATTGGTATGATTTTCTCAGAAGAAAGGCGCCAACTTTTGTTTGCATGAATGTTCAGCTAATGAGCTAAACTTAAATATCCACATGCGTTCCCTTAGAAACCCCATAGACATCTCAATACAGTTGACCATTTACATGTATTAAAGTTGAGGAAACCATTAGATAATATATCAAATACTTTTCTCCAAATCGCAATTAACGGATGAGGGAGGTTTGGAGCCAGAAAACTCAGTTTACTAATGTACTCCACCATTTCTTTTGAGATGGTTGTACCAGTCAGTACCATTGCAATAATCCCTTTTTTCGGCGTGTATGTCTTTGCTTTGTTGTCTTTTTGTGCAACTTGTGCAAATTTGATAACTTTTTTATGCGGTAATTGGTCGAAACGTTTTTTTTTTTTTAATTATTATTTGACATTAATTTAATCATTGTAAGTACTTTAGTATTTTCCGTGTCATCCTACAACAACAAAAAAGACTAAAGTATATCTAATACCGATAAATATGGTGTTTTAGAACTTGAAGAATGTACCCACAATATGATGGGGAACACCCACTTTGAAATGAGTTTAGCTTCATATTAAAAAATAAACACTAGTTTGCCATTCATATCAAGATTTAGAAGAACACGTATCGGCAACAAACACTATCCAAAGGATTTTCGTGTAACTTCTAATTTTGTTCTACACGTCAGTCGAAATATGTTACCAAACAAGCTTTCATTACGAGTGTATATGAGAATTTGTCCAATATTTTTTTTTGTTAAGTCGAATAAGGGACTGGTTGTAAATGCACCAGCAAAAGCACCATATATACAGCCACAACACTATCCTAGAAGGAAATTATTGACAATTATCAATCGCTCATTTCCTCATTTAGCTTTTCTGTTGGTGGCGGGTACAAATGATGCCTTCCATCCCTGTATTGGATTCCTAAATTACATAAAAATCCATACAAACAGTACATGCTGCAGTTCGGGGTCACCAGAATGTACAACTGAATCTCTTGTAGCCCTGTTGACTTCAATACTGACGGTATCCAGAAATATTTCGATTGCTGTTATTCTAGAAGTAGCGTCTATCAAATGTGAATCCTAAAAAAATGAATTCTTAACTCCAAATCAGCCTAATCATGTAACAACACCAGGACGTTCGATTTATCCATACTTTTTACTTCTCTATTCAAATCACGATTGGCACAACTGATTCAATGTGGCTTTAAAAAAAAGAATGGAAAACGAAGATACAAATATATAGAAGTCGATTACACAAAGATTTACTTTGCTATCAATGAGTCTAAGAAAAAAGAATAAATTTACAGAGGACCAAATAATTGACATGCGTAACTTTCTTATAGACAGCATATTTGGTCAGTTTGTTGTACTTGTTTTCAGAAAACAATCAGGATTGCTCAATGGACACTAATTGAGCACAATCATTTGCTTGCTGATTTGTTTCTTCATTCACATCAAGCAAACTTCTTAAACTTACAATCACTTCTTCACAAAAAGATCATACTAGACTCTTTTAACCTAACTTTCCCGTAGTTATATTGATGATGATCTTTCACTAAGTATTCCCAATTTGGTGATTTCTCCGTTTCATTAATCTCCATTAACTTTAGAATAAGGACACATCGGATTCTAAGAAGTCTGCTTCATATTCAGATCTATATTTGGAAAATTAACAGACACGCAGGAAAGACTTTAAAAAAAGCTATATGACAAACGTGATGACTTCAACTTTCCAAATCGTCAACTTTCCCTTCTTGTGTAGCAAAATTCCGCATTCTCCTGCTTATGGAGTTTACGTATCACAACTGATTCGTTATTCCAGTCCTTGTGGGATTTGCAACGATTTCCTCGGAAGAGCGTCACGTCTGACACAAATTGCTAACATAAGGTTATCTTGTTGTTTCCCAGTTGTTGTCTTCACTTAAGAAATCATGCGCTTATAGACAAATACTAAGATGAGTGTAGATGTTTATTTGTCATAAGGTACGGATTTGTCCTCCATTACCGCATTTGACACGTTGAATTGGTCATTAGCAACATGACAAGTACACATGCAACTGTATAAGCAGAAACTGCTTACTTTTCCGGAGCACCTGAGTACACTCTTGCTACGACTAGAGTTCGCGTTGTTGATTGCTGTTTTTTATATGTTTTTATGTAGTCTGTTTCTTTGTGCTGTTTTCTTTCGTGTTTACTGGTTTTGTCTTTGCCCATTGGGACTTTTGATATTTCGATGCCTATTAGTATCTCTTTGCTTCTTTAAATGATTTGATATTTATTGTGTGTTTTGTTTGAGATTATAAACTTTAAACTTTTATAGATGGGGAGATAGAGGTTACTAGCTCCATTAACACCATCCTTTTTCAAATGTGACTGACAAAATGAACCTTTGTTATATCCCATGTTTTTACTTGTTTAATTTAATGTTACAGTACTGTTCTATATCCTGAAAATGACGTTTTGGTTGATAATTCTGTGAGTTTGTTTATAAGAATGCTACTAGATGCTTTCCTCTGTAGATCTTAAAATTGCTGGTCATGTATATTTCATTATCGTCGAAACTTTTTTTAGTTTCTCATGTCACCATATTTGTTAATTGCTCATTTTACCATATTTGCTAGCTTCTCTTTCTGTTAGTATAGCCGTAACAAAATTATTGAATGAAGCATATCAATACCACCTTGACCCAGGGGGGGGGGGCGTTAAAAAAATGTAGTTTATAGAGGCAGACATCAAATTCGCAATGGTCTAGACTTCAAATATAGTATACTAGTATGTATATCTGGCTTACACTTGTGTTACATAACAAAACGACTAATTGTATATACCTACTTTTATTGGTGCAAAAATTGCACATGAGGACTTATATAGCAGTGGTATTACGCATGTTTATCACTATGAAGCGTAAAGTTTGATTTGTTTTTTTTTTTAACCTACCGTCGACGGACCAAGCGTACCATAATCGCACAAATTTCGACAAACCTATGATGGAAAAAAGACGATATTGTTTCGCCCTTTTCGAATGCACGTTTCATTAATATACATTGAATATAATGATTGACTTATTAACTTTAAGAAACTTTAAGAAATTCATTACCTTATCATTTCATTCATTTTCATCTTATGATTTATTAGAAAATTATGAATTCATCTGTAAAATATATTTGTAGTATTAAATCCATGCAAGGAATCCGGTTTGAGGTAGAACAATTTTTAAGAGAAACCAAGAGGATCCCACGAGACATGTTGTGAAAAAAAAACCTCAAAAAGAGTGAAACAACTAGACAGACACAAAGTTGCAAATGGAAATCGGGAGCTCACAGGACCCAAAATATCAATCAAATTTTAAAGCTATGTTTATGGACGGACCATTTAACTTGAAGGGGGCCTTGGTTTTTTGTTTTGGTCAGAAATTTTTTTTCGAAAGCGTCGCGACAGAATATTTTTGATTCATTATTATCATTATTTTTTATGGCAGAAATCCTTCTTCAGAATTTTTTTTCTTACCCTATGCTGCCCAAATTTTTTTTTTCATCAAAAATAATTTTCACAATATTTGTTTTGGAAAAAACCAAACCCCCTCTCCTTTCAAGTTAAATGGTCAGTTCCTTAGGGGAAGCATATCTATATTGTGTCACAAGCATTTGGGAAATCTGTTGTAGATAACCATATCTACATTGTGTCACAAACGTTTTGGAAACTTATAAATAGTTTTCTAATAAGCACTTGTAGATATGAAATGGGTACCCGTAGGTATTATGCATAGATGGAAGAACGGATATGGACGATTACGAACTGTGGAATAAGTGTACAAGACACAACCAAAAATTTTAAACATCACGATGGAAAACAGACAGCAGTCTTCAACATGACCAGAGGTGGCTGATCCCCGAAGACTAATAAGACAATACATAAGATTCAAAACCAATCCCTAAATAATCAACGAAAGACCCACTTCTGGATATAATACAATAAACAGATAGATGACAGGGACCAACAAAAGCTTCAACGAGAATTCCTGGCTTAGGACACGCACATATGAAATGTGGCGGGTCTAAACTAGTTTTTTTTTGGGCTCAACCTTTCCCCTATTGGTAATCTTGTACAAAAATATACAATAATAGTACACTGACTCGACATAAAATTTTTATACGGATGAGGCTTAGAAACAGGAAAACGCGAGGGTCTCTCGAGCGTTTTCTTGTTTCGAGCCGAATTCGTATAAATACAATTTTATGTCGAGTCAGTGTACTATTATTGTGTTTATACTGCAATATTTTGTATTTTCTTTGGAGTATTCTTTATTTAAAAAAAAAACACAAATAAAAAAATCGATAAATGATCCTACCGCGGGCCCCTCTCCTAATATGGTCATAACACCTGTGTCGCCAGGTAAGGGGCACACTGTATAACATGGAATGGTTTATGTACTATGATACAAAGGTTCATGGTCTAAAGAAAATTAATGTAATGAAATTGGAAAAAATAAAATAAAAATAATATATTTATACTGAAGCATAAATTTAAAATCAAAAATTTAATGCTACCGTTTTTTAACTAATATGCGCCTTACATGTAAGAATGCAGCTTAATATCATTACGCTAGAAATAAAAAATAAATAAAAATAATTGTTTTTCTTGTAATAAAATGTAATAAATTTATTAAATACATTCGGCGTTAAAAATATTAAGATTACATATTTTTATCAAAAGTATTTTAAATTCGGGTATTCAATTCAGCGCATTAATATTTACACCTGTCAATCAAAAAGCACGTGGAGTCCGTGCAACTGCAAACTCAACTAGCTCTCTCTATATATGTTGTTTACCGGTTTATACGGATTTGATAGTAGTTGCCTACATAAATTGGGCATATTTAGAACATCCAATTATTTCTCACCCATTTAAGTTTATAGTTTTTAATTTTCTTTCAACGCACACCTAACAAATACTTTTCTTAAATTTATTTATACGGGAATAAACGGTTAATTTAATTATGCCGATTTCAAAATTTCAAGGAGTAACCTTTCATCAACAGCATCCACGTCAAAACATTGGAAGATCAATAACCAAAACTATGAAAATGCATTTGTACAAGTAATCAATACCAAACAGTTCGAACAGGAAAGCCAAATCAAGGACCACGGATATCTGTATTCTAATTCCTTGCTTCTGTCCTGACTTCTCAATCCGAGTTGCATGAAAATTTTCACATACTATCCTTTTTAAAATTATATACTAAATAATTGGTGATTTATGGGGTTTTAATCGTCATTCCGGACCATGAAAATTCTTTAACAGCATTAGGAACAAATTCGTAGAGATCTCTGCTAGAGCAAATAACCCGCTTTCGATCTGTGCTCACTAATACCAATATTCATTTTCCTACTCATACGAAAGGTTTCTTTTATTTATACATATTTATTAGAGTTTGATTTAATTCTTTAATGTAGCTGATGTGTCCTAGAATGCAACCCCTCCCCCCCCCCAAAAAAAAAAAAACAACCAAACACTGTGTATGTATAGAGGTTGTACTGCTAATTTTGTTAATTACAAATTATCAAGTTCCATAAAAAAATAATATAATAAGGTATCCCTTATAAAGGGGCTTGTGTGGCGGAATCTTCATGCTTCACACTATCGGTCATTAGCCAATTACCAATAAAATTCTTCTTTTCAAAATATTTGTACCATACTATATTCGACCTTGTTTTACAGCATGCCTCGGAAAGGGGGCGTGTACTAAAAGTGATATACTGTCACTGACCGTATATCACATATCGATAAACGGTCACTGTAATTTGACTGCTCAAATAGACCGATTGCAGTATAACACAAATTTGAATAACACACTCTAAAACTCAAATTGATAAAATTTCAATTCACCAAGAGAGACCCTGAGACAAGAGCAATATACGAGAATAACGAGACGTAGAGGAACTCTCTTGAGAACACACACAGTTACTGACAGGCAGAATGTTGGTAGTTTTTTATTTGAATTTCTCTTTATATTGCAAGTAGATGCTGATAGTTATAATAAAGAACAATATTTCAGATCAACTTGTTTATGGTGAGCATTGAGCTGTTTTATGTATTTATTGTGTAGAGCAAATGCATACCAAAAATGAGCAACATCTTATAAGTTCAGCCTCTGTATTAGTGCAATCATCACTAACAAGTTGTGTTAAAGATACCCGCACTCGACCATTCTGAAAACAGGAAGTAGATGCACAACTGACCTGGAAAGGAAGGCAAATACTAAAACTGTAAACCAATTTTAAAATCAATCCCTTCAGTAGAAAAGGAGAAAACTGTCTATTTTGTCCCCTAAAAAGTCTAAGTCGGCTCGGAAAACAGAAAGTAGATGTGTGAGTGACCTGAAGAGGGTAGGCAGGGTACAACTCATCATACAAAACACTTTTTGTTGTGTAGTGAAGAAATCAATCCCTACAGTAGGAGCAGAGAAATCTGTTACAAAAGTTTGTACAGAACAGACAGGAGGACAGACAAGGTGATTGCAATAAAGCCCTCTCTCTTAAAGTGGGGATATACATGTAATTATAAAACAAAAATCACCATACAACTGGATGTTTTAAAATTTCAAGTCTTCTTAGTGATGATAATTTGAGAACTGCTGCTTTGAAGTGGATGTGAACCACTATCTCTGATTTCTCAGTGTTTTACATTAAACTATCAAAGCTGATAACAGTTCATTGTAAATGTATATATTTGTTTAGAAACTGCTTAAGAAACATTGTGAGCTAGCTCATAAAGGAATACACCCTGCTTATATGGACAGTATATATCAATTTAAAAAAAAGATAAACTGTTAACACAGAGACATGTCTCGCCTGTCGCAACTGGACACAGTATAAAATGAAGTAAAAATCCTCCTTAAACTGATCTTAACTAATGCTTAAACAGCTGCATACCAAATATAAATGGTGAACCATAACTGCTTTATAAAAAACACTTGTGACATAAGTAAAAAGTTAAAAAGTGTAAAATCTAAAAGTCAGTAGACCGTGACTGCAGGATCATACAGATAAAATACTTTTGAAATTGATCTGTACTGATGCCAATGCAACTGCATACCAAATATCAATGATGTACCATAACTGCTTCATGTTAAACAGACTTAAGAAAAAAGGTTAACCTCGGCCAAATCAGTGAAAAATTTCAAAGTCAGTAGACCGTGACTGCAGGAGCATACAGGTGAAATCCTTTTAAAACTGATCTGTACTGATGCTGATGCAACTGCATACCAAATATCAATGGTGTAACATAACTGCTTCATGTTAAACAGACTTAAGAAAAAAGGTTAACCTCGGCCAAATCAGTGTAAAATTTCAAAGTCAGTAGACCGTGACTGCAGGAGCATACAGGTGAAATCCTTTTAAAACTGATCTGTACTGATGCTGATGCAACTGCATACCAAATATCAATGGTGTAACATAACTAGTTCACACAAAACAGACTTAAGCAAAAACTTTAACCAATTGTGGACGCCGCCGCCGCCGCCGCCGTCGCCGTCGCCGGAATCACCATACCTAAGTCTCGCCTTTTGCGACATTCGTCGCAGGCGAGACAAAAACGAAAGTCCAATTATCTCTTCTGCATGATATCCAACAGCAACAAAAATTCTCCATATGATGTACTGCTATCATGTTAAGTTTATTCAAATCCATTGAGCAGTTTATGAGGAGTTGGCCTTACAAGGTATGTGAACAGAAAGACAGACAGACATGGTGTTTCCTTTATAAGCCCAAGACTTATTTGCAAGGGTATAAAATTTGGCTTACATGGCTATGTGTAATGAGGTTTTAAGATGCATGGTCAGTAATAAAATCAGTATCAAACTGGAAAATAACTTTATTGGTTTTTAAAAGTCTACAGACATATTTGGATAAAACAACTTCAACAATCATAGTATTGTCATGCTACAAAATTGTTTCTTACAGTTTAAAGAATTTTAATCTTGTCAGGTAATAAAACTTTTAAGTATTATTTGGTATAAAATTGTTGCTTTGTATTGAAAGAATTAACAGTCATGTTAGGGTATATAATATTCAAAATTGTCCTAGTATAAAATTGTTGCTTAGTGTTTAAAGAATTTACAGTCATATGTGGGTATATAATATTCAAAATTGTCCTAGTATAAAATTGTTGCATAGTGTTTAAAGATTTTACAGTCATGTTAGGGTATATAACATTCAAAATTGTCCTGGTATAAAATTGTTACTTAGTGTTTAAAGAATTTACAGCCATGTTAGGGTATATAATATTCAAAATTGTCCTGGTATAAAATTGTTGCTTAGTGTTTAAAAAAATTACAGTCATGTTAGGGTATATAACATTCAAAATTATCCTGTTATAAAATTGTTACTTAGTGTTTAAAGAATTTACAGTCATGTTAGGGTATATAATATTCAAAATTATCCTGGTATAAAATTGTTGCTTAGTGTTTAAAGAAATTACAGTCATGTGTGGGAATATAATATTCAAAATTATCCTGGTATAAAATTGTTGCTTAGTGTTTAAAGAATTAACAGTCATGTGTGGGTATATAATATTCAAAATTATCCTGGTATAAAATTGTTACTTAGTGTTTAAAGATTTTACAGTCATGTTAGGGTATATAATATTCAAAATTGTCCTGGTATAAAATTGTTGCTTAGTGTTTAAAGAATTTACAGTCATGTTAGGGTATATAATATTCAAAATTATCCTGGTATAAAATTGTTGCTTAGTTTTTAAAAAAAATACAGTCATGTTAGGGTATATAACATTCAAAATTATCCTGGTATAAAATTGTTGCTTAGTGTTTAAAGAATTAACAGTCATTGGTGGGTATATAATATATTCAAAATTATCCTGGTATAAAATTGTTATTTAGTGTTTAAAGAATTTACAGCCATGTTAGGGTATATAATATTCAAAATTATCCCGGTATAAAATTGTTGCTTAGTGCTTAAAAAAATTACAGTCATGTTAGGGTATATAACATTCAAAATTATCCTGGTATAAAATTGTTGCTAAGTGTTTAAAGAATTTACAGCCATGTTAGGGTATATAATATTCAAAATTATCCTGGTATAAAATTGTTGCTTAGTGTTTAAAGAATTTACAGTCATGTGTGCGAATATAATATTCAAAATTATCCTGGTATAAAATTGTTGCTTAGTGTTTAAAGAATTAACAGTCATGTGTGGGTATATAATATTCAAAATTATCCTGGTATAAAATTGTTACTTAGTGTTTAAAGATTTTACAGTCATGTTAGGGTATATAATATTCAAAATTGTCCTGGTATAAAATTGTTGCTTAGTGTTTAAAGAATTTACAGTCATGTTAGGGTATATAATATTCAAAATTATCCTGGTATAAAATTGTTGCTTAGTTTTTAAAAAAATTACAGTCATGTTAGGGTATATTACATTCAAAATTATCCTGGTATAAAATTGTTGCTTAGTGTTTAAAGAATTAACAGTCATGTGTGGGTATATAATATATTCAAAATTATCCTGGTATAAAATTGTTACTTAGTGTTTAAAGAATTTACAGCCATGTTAGGGTATATAATATTCAAAATTATCCCGGTATAAAATTGTTGCTTAGTGCTTAAAAAAATTACAGTCATGTTAGGGTATATAACATTCAAAATTATCCTGGTATAAAATTGTTGCTAAGTGTTTAAAGAATTTACAGCCATGTTAGGGTATATAATATTCAAAATTATCCTGGTATAAAATTGTTGCTTAGTGTTTAAAAAAATTACAGTCATGTTAGGGTATATAACATTCAAAATTATCCTGGTATAAAATTGTTGCTTAGTGTTTAAAGAATTTACAGTCAACATAATGGTCTATCAAGACAGTGTTTTGTACCACATAGGTATATAATATTCAAAATTGTCCTAGTATAAAATTGTTGCTTAGTGTTTAAAGAATTTACAGTCATATGTGGGTATATAATATTCAAAATTGTCCTAGTAAAAAATTGTTGCATAGTGTTTAAAGATTTTACAGTCATGTTAGGGTATATAACATTCAAAATTGTCCTGGTATAAAATTGTTACTTAGTGTTTAAAGAATTTACAGCCATGTTAGGGTATATAATATTCAAAATTGTCCTGGTATAAAATTGTTGCTTAGTGTTTAAAAAAATTACAGTCATGTTAGGGTATATAACATTCAAAATTATCCTGGTATAAAATTGTTACTTAGTGTTTAAAGAATTAACAGTCATATGTGGGTATATAATATTCAAAATTATCCTGGTATAAAATTGTTGCTTAGTGTTTAAAGAATTTACAGTCATGTGTGGGAATATAATATTCAAAATTATCCTGGTATAAAATTGTTGCTTAGTGTTTAAAGATTTTACAGTCATGTTAGGGTATATAACATTCAAAATTATCCTGGTATAAAATTGTTGCTTAGTCTTTAAAGAATTTACAGTCATGTTAGGGTATCGGTATATAATATTCAAAATTATCCTGGTATAAAATTGTTGCTTAGTGTTTTAAGAATTTACAGTCATGTTAGGGTATATAATATTCAAAATTATCTTGGTATAAAATTGTTGCTTAATGTTTAAAGAATTTACAGTCATGTTAGGGTATATAATATTCAAAATTGTCCTGGTATAAAATTGTTGCTTAGTGTTTAAAGAATTTACAGTCATGTGTGGGTATACAATATTCAAAATTATCCTGGTATAAAATTGTTGCTTAGTGTTTAAAGATTTTACAGTCATGTTAGGGTATATAATATTCAAAATTGTCCTGGTATAAAATTGTTGCTTAAAATATAGTGTTAAAAGAATCTAGAGTCATGTGTGGGTATATAATATTCAAAATTATCCTGATATAAAATTGTCGCTTTAAGTGTTTAAAGAATCTACAGTTATGTGTGGGTATATAACATTCAAAATTATCCTGGTATAAAATTGTTGCTTAGTGTTTAAAGGGAAAGTTCACATAAAAATGAAAACTTGTCATATGATTTCTAATGCATTAATTATTCATGCTATATCATTTAAACTTTTATATTCAATTTAATAAGCTGACAAAAATGGAATTTTATTTTTTATCTTTTGGTTTCTGTCATTTCAAATTACACAAAACATCTGCACGAATACCACAAAGTCTCCTTTTGACAGTGACCCACCATTTACCTAATTATTGAATTGCCAATATATAATATTTTTATGTGCATCAGCTATGTTTTGGCATTTTAAATAAGTGATAGAAAATCCTTATTAAAATCAACAAAATTGAGTTATTCTTTGGTATAAAAATCAATTTAAATAGGTCATTTTTAATTATCTTAGTCATGTTGTGTTGTAATAATCTTGCATATATTCACATTATTGTTCTAAATGCTAGAATGAAAATAAAATGATCTAGTACATAAAACTTTGTTTCTGAATGTTTGTAAATTAGGTTTTGACACCTGTAGGTATTGATAATTAGAATTTCCTGTTTATTTCACCCCAAGTCAGCTGTGACTAATTAAATTTATGTTTACCTAACCATTACACAGGTACCTGCTGAGAGACAATGACAATAAATTCACATTAATTAACACTTTTAGCAAACCAAGCGGGGGATATGAAAAAGAATGACCTGTAGTTTACATAATTATATCACAATTATTTTCAATGAAATGTGATGGCTTACATTTAAATACACAAATTCTTTCTTAATAGTAAATAAAAATAATATTTTTTTTGAATTTTAGAATATTAATTTTAATTAATTGATTTATAAAGTTCAATTTAAAAGAAAAAGATAATAGATTAATAAAACGTTTTTAAAAAGCTTTTTATATAGAAAGTAATTTGAAAATATTAAATGATCTTGTTGACTTTTGATTATTTTAATTATTTTGTTGGTTACTGGACGTACCACATGATCACTTAAACGTTTGAACTAATATGATTTTTTGCTTTTCAGTAGAAATTCTGATTAACTGAAGTAGTCCCCTAATGAAGAGTAGGGGACTATTTCAAATAAACAATCTCCAATATCCTTGTTATAAGTTAAGATACGAGAGAAAAAATTTGCATACTGTTATAAAACATTGTTCTGGACAATTTAAGACCATATGTCAAAAATCGTGAACTTACCCTTTAAAGAATTTACAGTCATATGTGTGGGTATATAACATTCAAAATTATCCTGGTATAAAATTGTTGCTTAGTGTTTAAAGAATTTACAGTCATGTTAGGGTATATAATATTCAAAATTATCCTGGTATAAAATTGTTGCCTATTGTTTAAAGAATTTACAGTCATGTCTTGGTATATAATATTCAAAATTGTCCTGGTATAAAATTGTTGCAATTAGTGTTTAAAGAATTTATGCAGTCATGTGTGGGTATATAACATTCAAAATTGTCCTGGTATAATTATTTGCTACATAGTGTTTAAAGAATCTACAGTCATGATGCCTGGGTATTAAAACATTCAGTAAATGTCCCGGTATAAAATAGTTGCTTGATGTATGTGGGGAAAACATTGTAAATTAACCTGTTATTTAACATTTTATTAGTGATTAAAGAGTCAACAGTCATGTCTGGGAAAAATGTAAATGTAATGAACTGTTTTTGTAATTGTTTTTTTGCGATATAAAGAGTCTGACTGCCATCATCTGTATAAAATACATGTAGCATTGCACTGGTATAAAAATTGTCTATAATTCTACATAAAGATATAATGTAAATTAAAAAGGAGATAGCCTTTTGTATCTACTGGGTAGTGTATTATTGAAATGTCATCATCTTCTTCTACTCTTTGTTACATGAATGTTCTCCAAAGTTCATTAGCTTTTTGTCTCGTCTTCAACATTATCTGTAAGTAATAAAAAGATAAACATGCAGAAAATTGAGAAAATGCTGACAAATAAAATACTGTTTTATGGTACAAAAATAATATGGTTATCTTAATATTACTTAATAAGTACTGTGGTTTCATTATTTGTGGGGTATCAATTTTCATGGTTTTCGTGGTTGGCCTTTACCCACAAAAATTGATGCCCCACAAAAAGGAAGTTTAACATAAATGCAGTCTTCAGTTCCACAAATTAAAGAATCCACGAACTGATCCCTTTTCATCAAACCACAAAAATTAAAAACCACGAAAATAAATGAATCAATAGTTTCTATGACAATTATAATAATCAATTTTTTTGTGTAGATCCTCATAGCTTTTCAGGATTTGCTCATTTCAAATAGTTGCTTTTTTATTGTCTATGCTGTCATTCAATATTTCAAATTTAAATCTTAAAGTAATGTATCACTGTTATTGCCGCTTAAATTTCCTCAATAAACATGTTAAAGAAAAGAATACGGTTCATTTTGTCTCTTATAATATGGTGTTCTGTTGATACCATCTGTTTTTATTTTTTTAATCTCATCAATGGTTATTGGCTGAATCAAGCAAACATTTTAATATATAAAAAAAACAAGTATAAACATAAACTAGCCAAGATTCCATATCAGTCACTAATAAACTGTGAATGTGTAAAACACCTAAACAGAAGAAAATACATTTGTAAGGGCAGAGGAAACAATAAACAAATATCATTTTTATTCATCATCATAATTTTTGCAATGGACTTAAATTTAAAGATAAGTAAGGGCAAATGTGATTAATCTCATATCTAGCATGTATTAAAATTTGGTAGTTTTATTTCAAAATAATATCATAATATACCTCTGAAACATTATGTATACTGTTCTTGCATTGACTGTTATACATGATATGTGTTGCTGGATACACTAGTACTGTTAGTAACATCAAGGTTATTTGGCTGGCATCTTTTTACAGTAGGACATGGCAACTTAAATCTAAATATAAATAGGTGTATTATAATATATAATTTATACAAATTTATACAAAGTTGCAAAATACAACCCATTGGTGATAAATAAAAAGGCTTGTTGAAGATTAATTAATCCCACTGGACACATTAAAGCTGCAAGGTGTTTTCCATTGTGGATGCTTAAATTTGTGCCATTTTATATAGGTTGCATCGTCTATTACTTTGTTCTTAGTTAATGTTTTATGTTGGATCCTATCTGATACCTTTATTTACTCTTCGGTTGCATGTTTTAATTCTTATTTACTCTTCGGTTGCATGTTTTAATTCTTATTTACTCTTCGGTTGCATGTTTTAATTCATAATCATCCTGTATCAGAATGATCAGTAAAATTTTCTCAAAAATTGTCAAAAGAAGCAAAAAATAGATTTACTGTTCTAATTGATCATGTTGATCTTAATTGACAATTAACAACAAATTAATGCATATTATAAATGGATAGAGCAATTCATGCTCTTATGGATCACTAGAAACCATTACAACATGATTTGAATAAACAAAGGGATCAAATAGCTTAAGTAAGTTAAGACTATGACATGCTATGGATAGATGGAGGAATTCATGCTCTTAGGGATGCTAAAACATTCAAATGAGACAATGTCATGATCATGATGATGGAGTGATAGAAATCTCTATGGTCTTATGAATGATAACAGTTAGATATGACCATGATATGCTATAAGAGGATAGAGGGGTCCATGGTCTTATAGTTTATCTAGGTTGGATAACACCATGACATCTAAATGGAGAAATAAAGGGGTCGAGTCTTATACATGTAGATGATAACAGTCAATTAAGACCATGGCATATTATAAGAGGATAGAAGGGCTTTTGGTCTTACGGAAGAAAACAGTCAAATAAGACCATGGTACATTATGGAGTGATAGAGGGGTTCATGGTCTTGTGGCGTAACACATGGTCTTATGGATGTAGCAGTTGAATAGGACCATGACATGTTATAATAGGAAGAGGGGTTCATGGTTACATGGATGAAAACAGTTAGATAAGACCATGGCATGTAATGGAGAAATAGAGGGGTCCATGGTCTAATAGATGATAAAAGTCAGTTAAGACCATGGCATATAATAAGAGGATAGAGGGGCTCTTGGTCTTATGGAAGAAAACAGTCAAATAAGACCATGGCATGTTTTGGAAGGATAGAGGGGTTCACGGTCTTATGGCTGATAACAGTCAAATAAGACCATGACATGTAATAAGTGGATAGAGGGTTCAATGGTCTTATGTCTGAAAACAGTCAAATAGAACCATGACATGTTGTAAGAGGACAGAAGGGTCCATGGTCTTATAGTTGATAAAAGTTGGATAAGACAATGGCATATGATAGAAAAAAGACAGGTCCAGGGTCTTCTTCATGGTCTTATAGATGATAACAGTCAATTTAGACCATGGCATGTTATAAGAAAATAGAGGGGTCCATGGTCTTATGGTGGATTACAGGCTAAAAAGACCATGGCATGTTTTGAGAGGATAGAGGGGTTCATGGGTTCATGGTTGATAACATTCAAATAAGAGCATGGCATGTTTTGTGAGGATAGAGGGTCCATGGTCTTGACTGAAAATGGGTAAATAAGACCATGGCCTGTTCTGGGAATTAGAATGATCCATGGTCTGATATGGGGATAGGAGGGTCCATGGTCTTATGACTGAAAATGGGTGAATAAGACCTTGACTAGTTATGGGAATGAGGAGGGTCCATGGTCCATGGTCCATGGCCTGTTATGGGGGATATGAGAGTCCATGGCCTTATGACTGAAAATGGGAAAATAAGACCATGGTCTGTTCTGGGAATTAGAATGATCCATGGTCTGATATGGGGATAGGAGGGTCCATGGTCTTATGACTGAAAATGGGTGAATAAGACCTTGACTAGTTATGGGAATAAGGAGAGTCCATGGTCCATGGCCTGTTATGGGGATAGGAGGGTCATGGTCTTATGACTGAAAACGGGTAAATAAGACCATGGCCTGTTATGGCAATTAGAATGGTTCATGGTCCATGGCCTAATATGGGGAAGACCATAGCCTGTTATGGGAATAAGGAGGGTCCATGGTCGATGGGCTGTTATGGGGGATAGGAGGGTCCATGGTCTTATGACTGAAAATGGGTAAATAAGACCTTGGCCTATTATGGGAATAAGGAGGGTCCATGGTCCATGGCTTGTTATGGGGGATAGGAGGGTCCATGGTCTTATGACTGAAAATGGGAAAATAAGACCATGACCTGTTATGGGAATTAGAATGGTCCATGGCCTGATATGGGGATATGAGGGTCCATGGTCCATGGCCTGGTATGGGGGATAGGAGGGCCCAGTGTCTTATGATTGAAAACGGGTAAATAAGACCATATGGCCTGTTATGTGATCAAGGAGAGTCCATGGCCTGTTATGGGGGATAGGAGGGCCCAGGGTCTTATGATTGAAAATGGGTAAAAAGACCATGGCCTCTTATGTGATCAAGGAGGGTCCATGGCCTGTTATGGGGGATAGGAGGGCCCAGGGTCTTATGATTGAAAATGGGAAAATAAGACCATGGCCTGTTATGGGAATTAGAATGGTCCATGGCCTGATATGGGGATAGGAGGGTCCATGGTCTTATGACTGAAAATGGGTAAATAGGACCATGGCCTGTTATGGGATCAAGGCAGGGTCCATGGCCTGTTATGGGGGATAGGAGGGTCTATGGTCTTATGACTAAAAATGGGAAAATAACACCATGGCCTGTTATTGGAAATAGGAGAGTCCATGGTCCATGGCCTATTATAGCATAGGAAGGTCCATGGTCTTATGGATATAAACTGTCAAATAAGACCATGGGTTGTTATGGAGGAATAGCATGGTCCATGCATGGCCTGATGACTGAAAATGGGAAAATAAGACCATGGCCTGTTATGGAAATTAGGAGGGTCCATGGTCCATGGCCTTTTATAGCATAGGAATGTCCATGGTCTTATGGATATAAACTGTCAGATAAGACCATGTGATGTTATGGAGGAATGGGAGGGTCGGTCCTTGGTCTAATTACTGAAAATGGAAAAATAAGACCATGGCCTGTTATTGGGGATAGGAGGGTCCATGGTCTCTTGGATAATGAATGTCAGTTAAAAGCATGGGTTGTTGTGCATGTTGTGTAAGAATAGGAGGGCCCATGGTCTTACGGATAAAAAACTGTCAGATAAGACCATGGGTTGTTATGAAAGAATAGCTGGGTCCATGGCCTTATGGATATCAGGGATATTACTAAAAATGTGAGAATAAGACCACCGCCTGCTATGGGAATTAGGAGGGTCCATGGTCCATGGCCTTTTATAGCATAGGAATGTCCATGGTCTTATGGATATAAACTGTCAGATAAGACCATGTGATGTTATGGAGGAATGGGAGGGTCGGTCCTTGGTCTAATTACTGAAAATGGAAAAATAAGACCATGGCCTGTTATTGGGGATAGGAGGGTCCATGGTCTCTTGGATAATGAATGTCAGTTAAAAGCATGGGTTGTTGTGCATGTTGTGTAAGAATAGGAGGGCCCATGGTCTTACGGATAAAAAACTGTCAGATATGACCATGGGTTGTTATGAAAGAATAGCTGGGTCCATGGCCTTATGGATATCAGGGATATGACTAAAAACGTGAGAATAAGACCACCGCCTGCTATGGGAATTAGGAGGGTCCATGGTCTTATGCCTGATATTGGGAATCGGAAGGTCCATGGTCTTAGATGAATATAAACTCTAACAGTCAGATAAAACCATGGGTTGTTATGGAAGAATAGGAGGGTCCATGGTTTAATGGATAAAAAGAACAGTAAAGTAAGACCATGGCCTTTACAATAAAGGCAAATTCATTACAAACATGACAAAGGGATAGAAGGGTCCATGGATTTTTTTGTGAATATTAATGACCTGTTTGCCTGGCTTTACGTTGTATCATACACAGCATAAAGTTCTGATTCATATTGTTGAGCAGTCTCTGCAAATTACATTCACAAATAGCATGAATATGTGATGCTTTCATAAAAAAAGGCGTATTAAGTAAATGTCATGAACATGGTATCAGGACATTCCGGCACCTGGACATTTCGGCATCTACATATTTAGACAATTCGACACCAAGACAGTTCGGCATCGGGACATTTCGGCACCTGGATTTGGACACTTCGGCACCCAACGGAAAAATAATTGTGTACATGAGTTTTGTACATCATTTTGGAGAAAATATGCATTTTTAATAAAAAAAAAACACACTTTTTTAAAATTTTATTTAAGCCAAATTACCATGTCAAGAGAATTGATTTTGAATTTACTCGACTTATAAACTACATTTCCATAGAATTCGGGATGTGGTATTCCTTTTACAATAAAAAAAAAGACGTGTACAGTTATCTTTTTTCAATAAGATACCCATATTTATGAACGAATTTAGTAGAAGATTTGACTAATTTTTGGTATCGATAACCTTGTTTTTGTATTTTTTTCTGTAATGAAACGGTTTTTGTCATTAAAATCAGGAACACCACTGCATTACTAACTGTGAAATGTACACTCCATAAGAGGTACACCACCTTCAAGAAAAAGGAAATTTATAATTGGGAAAGACAAGTCATCACGTTTATCATAGACTTTAGTGTGCAATTTTCCATTGGCAATATTTAAATATATATCCAAAGATGGACATCTATCGCCGGTCGAGTTGGATTTATTAAGAGTTAATTCTTTAGGATAGAAAAATTGGGTTTCATATAAGTATCTGTTAGTATTGCTAAAAATGTCGATAAGTTGGTGTTTGTTTTTGTCTTTTTGTAGTTTGGCCATAATTTGTGATTCATAACAATATAAAAAAGATCTGCTATAAATGGGGTTTAATTGGTTCCCATCAGAATACCAATAACTTGGCGATATATTTGTTCTCCAAAACGTAGGTAAATACTATCTAAACGAAAGTTAAGTGTAGTAATCATTTCTACGTCAGTCCAACTAACATGGGTCTTTATGGGTCTCGTTACTGAAAAACGATTTACCCAATACTCTTGAAACTTTACAACAGATGTAATCACTTTTAGATTTATCAGAGAAGAGAACCATTTAACTAACTATTCAAATTTGTTTTTAATTAGAATTATGAGAAAGATTTGTATACAAAGTAGAACAAGTGTGGCCACTAAAAGTATGTCTCGCCTTCCTGTACCATCACTAAAGCCAACTACCTAAGCTTTCATTTCTTGATACACAAAAAGTGTATGCATACCTAATATCAGATGCCTAGCTATTATTCTTTTCAAGCAATTCATTGACAAACAAGTATTACAAAAAAGTTTACGACCTGATAAATACCTAAATTCACCAACTCACTGGAGCTTAAAAAGGGGTCATGGTCACATGGGATGGTGACAGTTGCGAAAAACATAACCTAAACTGTCTGTATACCCAACATCAGATGCTCAGCTTTTATACTTATCAAAACATCAAGAGAACTTTTGACACTCCAAAAATGATTTACGCCACTATTTCAAAAAAAATGTTACAGCTAGTATCAAATGATGAACTCTTTCATTGTTGTCAAAGCAAGAGAGAGAACTTTAGAAATATTGGTCAGAGAACACTCACTATTTTAAACCACTATTTTTGGCGTTTAAGGGGCCAATACCCCTATAAGGGGTCATCTGATAATTTCGACCTAATTGACAATTTTGTAGATCTGAATTTGATGAGCGGAACCCGCTGGTATTTTGAGATGAAAAGTCCTAAAACTGTAAACTTTGTCATAAAGAACTACCTTGATATTAACTCGAATGATCCAAGCCCTATCCGTCTTTGCATACTTCGGTTAATATACCGACTGTAAAGAGCGAAATATAACGACTGTATTATTCGGGTTACCTTGATATCGCTGCGTAATATAAAAATGCCCAATCGAATTTTAAGTATGTTTTCATCATAATTCAATTATCACTCATTAATATTTTGTGATTTATCATGGTAGTTAATCTAATTAACATAATGATATGTTTTGCTTCTTGGTTGTTAAATGGATTAAATATGAAGGTAATTAAACTGTCTGAATCTTGCCAATCAGTTATTAATTAAAGTAAATACCACTAATTTGGATTATTATATCCTTTAAATATTAAAATTGTAATTCAGTTAATGAAGCCACGTTATTTAATTGTTTTATTGTAGTTTTAATTTATTTATGCATAAAATAAAAACATAATAACAAAATGAAAAGTAAAAAAAAACAGATTTGGGGAAGAAATAACAATTCAAATATATATATATATAAGAGAAGCAAAACAAAAAGAAACATTAAGAACAATACAAAATATGAAAGAACACATGAACAACACTCAATAGAATTGCAAAAGTATTTTAATGAAAAAAATACAATAAAACATAGATCACAAACACTGATGAAACTAAAAATGAAGCATTGCAACAACAAAAATTATAGGCACAGGATACGATTACGGCAAAACCGTAACAATAAGAAATTCTTATTGTTACGGCAAAGACGAAATCGGGAACGGATGACGGGACGGACACCGAATCATTTATGACCGTAACAATAAAAATTTTCTTATTATTACGGCACTTATTCTTACGGCATGGACGATATAATTGGCATTAGAAATTTACCAAAGATAAGATATTTTATAGTTAACTTCTTTCGCTATTAATAATAATAATTTAATTAATTAACAATTAAAGAATAAATTCAGCTGTTGAATAAAACATTTTGCGGTAGTGAGTTTTCCGGCTAAAGAGAACTCTTAAGAATTATCTAACACTTAGATTGTAAACAATGTGTAACGGTTTATTTCTCCCAGATGAAATATCTTCCGAAGTCATGATTAAATGCTGGATATCATTTAATAATATGTCAAATCATGTAGTTATGAAATTCAAATATTATCCATAAAATATTTTCCCCTAAAAACCAATAGGGACCTGGAAGAAATATCACAGGTTATTGAATATCACAAACGTAAGAAATTATTTCTTACACAATAAGTTATCAAAATAACTTTGAGTGATATTAGATTGTTAGAATTTTTTGTCCACTTGGATTGCATAAATTATTTTTTAAAAATGCAACTCTTTATTTCATATCTTCACTACATGGACCTATATGTATTTGCCGTAATAATAAGTGTCGTAACAATAAGAAAATTCTTATTGTTACGGTCGTAAATGATTCGGTCTCCGTCCCGTCATCCGTTCCCGATTTTCGTCTTTGCCGTAACAATAAGAATTTCTTATTGTTACGGTTTTGCCCAAATTTGCCGTAACCGTATCCTGTGCCAAAATTATAAACAAAGTGTCTTTACGTATACAGCTACGAAATTCCAGATATATGCCAACATATATTATACTTTATTAGCTTTAAATTATACTTTTCCATCCCTGAATCATTATATAAATCATGGGTGCCGAAGTGGCCAAATAAGATGCCGATATGTCCAGGTGTCGATTTGTCTCGGTGTCGAACTGTCCAAAGTAGGTGCCGATCTATCCAGGTGCCGATTTGTCTTGGTGTCGAAGTGTCTAGAATTCATGAACATGATCTGATGAATGTATTATAATATCATGATTTCAGAAAACACGTACAAACATCTCTCTTTCTTGTACTGATGTCTTAAGGCAACTCTCCTGGTTGAGTATATGTTGTTTTTTTGTGCCCAAATGCTCTTTTCTTCTGTTTTTTAACCTTCTTTCGTAAAATATTATGTATCTCATCCATTTTGAAATTTTCGGGGATATTTTGTTTCGGGAACAGAAACATGCGTGCGGATATCCAATAAGACCGTGGTCTTAAGGATCATTATAGACCATTTAAATACCTCACGTTGGACAGGTAACTTAAAGCGCTTAGAGTAGACTAGTTGTTCAATTATAAAGGCGCTATATAAGTCCTGTAATTTTTATTATTATATTCCGTTAGCTCCAAAACAGCTATCATAGTTACGTCGCTCTTAGGTCGAATTTGGCCAAGAAATTGGACATCGTGTTTTAAGAAAAACAAGGGGTTGCACTTAGTCGTGCTAAGGATAGCCTCACTCGGCCACTCAGGAAACAGTAAGTTGATGCGCCACTGACCTGGAAAGGGAATACACGATACAACTCATCATGATTAAGCTGTATACCAAATTTGAAATCAATCCCTTTTAAAGAAGCTGAGAAATCCGTTACGATTTTTTTTTTACCCTTGAACAAGTCTTAGTCGGATCAGAAAACGGAAGTGGATGCCCCACTGACCTGGAAAGGGGAGGCACGATAAAACTCATCATGGTTAAGCTGCATACCAAATTTAAAATCAATCCCTTTTGTATCTAAGCCAAGAAATATGTTACGAAAAATTGTATTTTTTTACCCTTAAAAATGTAAGTCGGATCAGAAAAACAGGAAGTGGATGCGCGACTGACCTGGAAAGGGGAGGCACGATACAACTCATCATGATAAAGCTTTATACCAAATTTGAAATCAATCCCTTCAGTAGAAGCTGAGAAATCTGTTACGAACGTTTGTTACGGACGGACAAGGTGATTGCAATATAGCTCCCTCTCTTACGAGTGGGGGTATAACATGGAATTTTGATATCGCAGAGGGATGCTGATGCAGTAAGTTGAGAAACCTTTAACGCATAATTGACAACGCGACAGATGTTGCAGACACTGCTTACCCTCCATGGCACTTGAGTTCACTTCTCTTTTTATTTCAGTTTTCGATGCTAATTTCTTCATAGTATCTTTAATTTGTCATCAGAGTAATAAGACCATCCTAGTATATCTTTGTTATTTCGACTTTTGATACTCGAATATCTCTTTGGTATTTCTTCCCGTCTCAATTTATAAGGAAACATCATAAAAGGCTTATAATTAAAGTAGATGCTATTGTTGGACAGTCCAAATTTCAAGACAATAACCTGGATGTCAGTTTTTTTTTCAGCCGAGGCATTTATTGCAGGGCGTAAAAGTATTTCATAACGTATGCATGACTCTACCATGTTTTCATTTATAAGTAGAAACCGGCTGTTTGTTCATAATACACAAGCATGACTGGTTTATAAAAGAAAACAAATACAAAATACCATAGACCTGTATATTCTATAAATATACAAATTAAAATATTAATCAATAAATGGGCACAAATCAGTCAATTTGGTTATGCTGTACCGGTCATCAGCAGCATTTAATCAAACCAATTGGAAGGCCGTAAACAAAAGTATTAAATAGAAAGTAAATTTTGGTAATTGTACTAAAAAATCGAAAGGAGAACAAAATCCAACATCAAGGATATCCACTATGCAGAACAACAAATCTGGTGCTTTAAAATATTCTGAAACTAACATAACTACAATGTACATGTGATTAAAGAAGAAGAGGAAAACTAATTGTTTTTGGACTTTCTTCAGAAACACCCCAAAGATTTTTTTAAAAAGTTTTATCTAATCGTAAGTTCTAGAATTACGCTTAAATGAAGCTTGCGGTAAGAAAAAACATTCCACCATTTGGGACCCTGATTAATAGTTGATGAGAAAACTGTTACGAAAAAATGTGGCGGACGGACAGACGGACACCGGCATTTCTATGTCCCCGCTCCGCGTTGAGGCGGGGCCAAAAAAAGTTTAAGTGATGCTATTGCCTCATTTGCCTGAATGGTAGTTACAGCCTTGGGACCTTCAAAATCGATCCCATCTAAGATCTAATATTAAAGAACTTATTCATTGTCAAAATTTCATAGCAATTGGTCAACTAGACTCAAGTTGTATTGTGGGAACCAATATAACATTTGAATATTTGGCCCTTTAGGGCCCTAATTTCTTAACATTCTGTAGCCGTAGCCCCAAATCATGAAAAATCGTTATTTTAGGGGCCATAACCCCTATAAGAGGACATCTGACAACTTTGACCCTATGGAGACTTTTGTAGAGCTAAATAAGCTGAACATTTAAGCAAGCAACAGCTTCTCTCTATCTGCTATAGTTTTCATTCCATAGACCAAAAATATGAAACAGACTCAAGTTGTATTATGGGAACCAATATAACATTTGAATATTTGGCCCTTTTGGGCCCTAATTTCTAAACATTCTGTAGCCGTAGGCCCAAATCGGAAAAATCGTTATCTTAGGGGCTGTAACCCCTATTAGGGGTCATCTGACAACTTCGACCCTAAAAAGACTTTTGTAGGGCTAAATGAGCTGAACATTTAAGCAAGCAACAACTTTTCTCTATCTGTCATAGTTTTCATTCTATAAGCCAATAAAAAGCTTCGCCGAGCGCAGCATGATACATGTCGAACACTGTACGTTTTAGGCCCAATATGGATAGTCAATTGATCTGGACACACACAGCCCATGGTGGACTGACAAAGGTTTTTAACACATGCAGCCTTTGGTGGACTATCCATCAACATTCAGAAGAATTTTCTTTTTTTTTCAAAAGCAAACTAAAATAAATTACAGTTACAAATACATTACCCCTTTTGGCCCCAAATTAATGGTATCTTCTATCTTTCACTTTTCCTCCTTTTGGTCCTATGCAGCAATTAGTGGGGGGGGGGTGTGTGTTGCAAAATTAGCATTCAGTTTTGTTAATTCACTACAAGAATTTATTTGCCAAATAAAAAATGAAATCAGACAATAAATAAAAAAGTTTCAATTTTTGCCCCTTTTGGCCCCTATTTCCAAAATGGGGTGGGGGATAAAGCAATAGTTAATCCTCCATTTTCTATCCACCACTTGACAAGAGTTAACTTCCAAAAAAAAATAATTCAAAATTGGACCAGAAATAAAAAAGTTGAATTTTTTGCCCCTTTTTGGCCCCTAATGAATGAAAAAAAGGGGATTCCCCAAAATCAATCCCATTTATGCTATAATGGTAGTGCATATCATTTCATTACAATTGACCAACCAGAACCAAAATTAATTGTGAGAATAAATAAAATATTTGAATTTTTTTCTCGTTTGGGCCCCTAATTTATAAATGAATAAAGGGTAGATCCCTAAAATCAATCCAATTCATCCTTTCATAGTATGAAACATTGTTGTAAAATATCACATCATTTGGTTAACCAGAACAAAAGTTATTGTGGGAAAAAACAAAAAAGTGCATTTTCGGCCCCTTTTTGGCCACTAATTTATAAATTAAACAAGAGGCTCCCAGGAGCCTGAATCGCTCACCTGGTCTTGATGTTGACCCTATACTTTTGTAGAGCTAAATGAGCTGAACATTTAAGCAAGCAACAGCTTTTCTCTACCTGCAATAGTTTTCATTCTATAGGCCAAAAACACCATTTTTCACCTATAAGGGGCCATAACCCCTATAAGGAGTCATCTGACAACTTTGACCCTATGGAGACTTTTGTAGAGCTATATGAGCTGAACATTTAAGCAAGCAACAACTAATCTCTATCTGCAATAGTTTTCATTCTGTAGGCCAAAAACATTAAAAATCGCTTTTTTCAGGGGCCGTAACCCCTATAAGGGGTCATCTGACAACTTCGACCCTATGGAGAATTTTGTACAGCTAAATGAGCTGAACATTTAAGCAAGCAACAGCTAATCTCTATCTGCAATAGTTTTCATTCTGTAGGCCAAAAACATGAAAAATCAAATCGCTATTTTTCATGGACCGTAACCCCTATAAGGGTTCATCTGACAACTTGGACCCTATGGAGAATTTTGTAGAGCTAAATGAGCTGAACATTTAAGCAAGCAACAGCTAATCTCTATGTGCAATAGTTTCCATTCTGTAGGACAAAAACATGAAAAAACGCTATTTTTCAAGGGCCGTACCCCTATAAGGGGTCATCTGACAACTTCGACCCTATGGAGACTTTCGTAGAGCTAAATGAGCTTAACATTTAAGCAAGCAACAGCTAATCTATATCTGCAATAGTTTTCATTCTGTAGGCCAAAAACATGAAAAGTGGCTATTTTTCACCTTTAAGGGGCCGTAACCCCTATAAGGGGTCATCTGACAACTTCGACCCTATGGAGACTTTCGTAGAGCTAAATGAGCTAAACATTTAAGCAAGCAACAGCTAATCTCTATCTGCAATAGTTTTCATTCTGTAGGCCAAAAACATGAAAAAATGCTATTTTTCACCTTTAAGGGGCCGTAACCCCTATAAGGGGTCATCTGACAACTTTGACCAAATGGAGACTTTTGTAGAGCTTTTGATGCTGAATCAGTAGCGTGGCCTCAGATTTCCTCTATCTCTTATACTTTTTGATTTATAAGCCAAAAACAGTAGTCTGACCCCCCTAGTCTATTTTTAGCAACGGCGGCCATGTTTTTTATCAAAGCATTTCAAAATGAGGATCGTTTGTTGCCAACATGTCATATATCATTCCTGCCAAGTTTCTGTTAAATTGGTTCAGTGGTTTCAGAGGAGAAGATTTTTGAAATTGTTAACGGACGACAGACGACAACAGACGACGACGGACGCATAGTGATGGCATAAGCTCACATGGCCTTTGGCCAGGTGAGCTAAAAAGTGGGGAACCTTAAAATCAATCCCATCCATCCTTTTATGGTAAGGAACATCATTGTAAAATTTCATAGCAATCGGATTACTAGCACTCAAGTTATTGTGGGAACAATAAAGTTAACAGACAACGACGCAGACGCAGAGGCAGACGATGACAGCATCATACCATTATACGTCCGAAATTTTTTTGCGGTCGTATAAAAACATGAAATCAAAGCGCTAAAGCGTTTAAAGGCAAGCGAAATATATAAGAACTATAATAGATTTATTCTCTGTTAAAGTATATCGTTCAAAATGTTTGCGAATTATTAATTTTGGTGAGCGAAGAAAGGATAGTCATGCAGATGCCCTCAAATTTAAAGTAAATGAATACAATTGCACACACAAGACAGGTATAGTGTAAAAACGGTATCGATTGAAACACCCCTTCGATTAAAATGCACTCGTCCCAATGATGTGTATTTTGTAGTGATTTTATGAATGGTGAAGCTAGAATCTGAATCCATGCATTGACCAATCAAATGAGAGAAATATTTATACGAACCAATCAAGCAATAGATGAATACATAATGTATATTCTATCGCCTTTAACTAAAAAGTTCGTCATGAATAAATAAAACTTGTGCCGGTCATATAAAATGCCAATAAAAATTGAGATTTATAGAAGTGTATATCATGTTTACAAATATTGAAAAGTAATATAGAAAATAAAGCATTTTATTCAAGTCTGGATGCAGGAAAATCACTCCGTCTAGACGGAAAAAAAACGCGAAAATCATCACTACTCTATAGACTCCATAAGGCTTCGCTGGCGCTTGCCTAAAAATTCTATTTTTCACCTTTAAGGGGCCATAACTCCTATAAGGGGTCATCTGACAACTTTGACTCAACAGAGACTTTTGTAGAACTTTTGATGCTTAAGCAGTAGGGTGGCATCAGATTTCGTCTATCTCTTATACTTTTTGATTTACAAGCCAAAAACAGTAGTCTGACCCCCCTGGTCTATTTTAAGTAACGGCGGCCATGTTGTTTGGACAGCAGTCACCATTTGTGCAATCTTGGTAGAGGACATCCCATAGATGAAGTGTGCAAAGTTTCAAAGCAATCCCTTCAGTCTTTTCTGAGGAGAAGATTTTTAAAGAAAAGTTAACGACGACGGACAACGATGGACGCCAAGTGATGGCAATAGCTCACATGGACCTTCGGTGAGCTAATCAATCCCATTCATCCCTTTTTGATATGATTGTAAAATTTCATAGCAATAGGTCAATCAGAACAAAAGTAACAATTAACTGTTAACACAGAGACATGTCTCGCCTGTCACAACAGGACACAGTATAAAATGAAGTAAAAATGCTCCTTAAACTGATCTTAACTGATGCTTAAGCAGCTGCATACCAAATATAAATGGTGAACCATAACTGCTTTATATAAAACACTCTTGACATAAGTAAATTGAATTGTACAACGCCATTGAATACATTGTTGTAGAAACAGGTGTTTAAGCAAATAATAAAGTTTCAAAGTAAAAAGTTAAAAAGTGTAAAATCTCAAAGTCAGTAGACCATGACTGCAGGAGCATACAGATAAAATTATATACTTTTGAAATTGATCTGTACTGATGCTAATGCAAGTGCATACCCAATATCAATGATGTACCATAACTGCTTCATGTTAAACAGACGTAAGAAAAAAGTTAACCTTGGCCAAATCGGTGTAAAATTTCAAAGTCAGTAGACCGTGACTGCAGGAGCATACAGATGATATGCTTTTGAAATTGATCTGTACTAATGCTAATGCAAGTGCATACCCTATATCAATGGTGAACCATAACTGCTTCATGTTAAACAGACGTAAGAAAAAAGGTTAACCTCGGCCAAATCAGTGTAAAATTTCAAAGTCAGTAGACCATGACTGCAGATGAAATGCTTTTGAAATTGATTTGTACTGATGCTGATGCAACTGCATACCAAATATCAATGGTGTAACATAACTAGTTCACACAAAACAGACTTAAGCAAAAACTTTAACCAATTGTGGACGCCGCCACCGCCGCGGGAATCACCATACTCTAGTCTCACCTTTTGCAACATTCGTTGCAGGCGAGACAAAAAAGTGGCAATTTGGACCCCTTTTCATTTAATAGGGCAAAAACATTACAAATGCAATTCTTACCTTTTGAGAGCCATAAATTCTAAAAGCATTTTAAGGTTCATCTGACAACTAGGACTGAAAAAAGACTTCTGTAAAGCACTTTTTGTCTCGCCTGCGACGAATGTCGCAAAAGGCGAGACTTAGGTATGGTGATTCCGGCGGCGACGGCGGCGGCGTCCACAATTGGTTAAAGTTTTTGCTTAAGTCTGTTTTGTGTGAACTAGTTATGTTACACCATTGATATTTGGTATGCAGTTGCATCAGCATCAGTACAGATCAGTTTTAAAAGGATTTCACCTGTATGCTCCTGCAGTCACGGTCTACTGACTTTGAAATTTTATACTGATTTTGCCGAGGTTAACCTTTTTTCTTACGTCTGTTTAACATGAAGCAGTTATGGTTCACCATTGATATTGGGTATGCACTTGCATTAGCATTAGTACAGATCAATTTCAAAAGCATTTCATCTGTATGCTCCTGCAGTCACGGTCTACTGACTTTGAAATTTTACACTGATTTGGCCCAGGTTAACCTTTTTTCTTACGTCTGTTTAACATGAAGCAGCTATGGTTCACCATTGATATTGGGTATGCACTTGTATTAGCATTAGTACAGATCATTTTCAAAAGCATTTCATCTGTATGCTCCTGCAGTCACGGTCTACTGACTTTGAAATTTTACACTGATTTGGCCGAGGTTAACCTTTTTTCTTACGTCTGTTTAACATGAAGCATTTATGGTTCACCATTGATATTGGGTATGCACTTGCATTAGCATTAGTACAGATCAATTTCAAAAGAATTTCATCTGTATGCTCCTGCAGACACGGTCTACTGACTTTGAAATTTTACACTTTCTGTCATGAGTGTTTTATATAAAGCAGTTATGGTTCACCATTTGAATTTGGTATGCAGCTGTATGTAAGCATCAGTTAAGATCAGTTTAAGGAGGATTTTTACTTCATTTTATACTGTGTCCAGTTGCGACAGGCGAGACATGTCTCTGTGTTAACAGTTTATTTTTTTTATTTTATCTGTTTAAGTTGCTGAGTAATAAGCCATTTTACATGATTTACTCCATCTTATATTTTAAGAACTAACAATAATACTTTTATGAAAATCAAGGACTGTCTGTTGCCAAAATGACGTAATGTGGATTCATTAAGTTTTGTAGGTGTCAATTTTTATCATTTTACCAAAAAGATGTTTCTTGGCATTTTCAATTTCCTTGTTTCTACGTGGTGCTTAATGAAATCAATGTTAAAATGTTGCTTCTGTTGCATTGGTCTATAGACACTTAAGAGAATTGATACCCCTACAAAAATGATGAAGCCATAGTCTATCATTCATACAAAGTCTAGTCAAATTGGTTCAGTGGTTCAAGAGAAGATTTTAAAATAACTTCCTGAGGACTACAGACGCATAGTGATAGCACAAGCTCAAAATGAACTTTGGTCAGTTCTCACATGACCTAGAGCTAAAATGGCCTTTGTAACACAAAAATACATTTAATGAAACTAGCTACTTTATTAGAGAATGGAAACATTTGGAGAAAAAGATTTTACCCCCCCCCCAAAAAAAAAAAAGAAAAAGACAGAGATAAATCTAGTCTATTATAGAGTTTCCTTTTAAGCATCAGACGACTTCTCGGTCACACCAGTTGTTTTAAGGGGCGGTAGTTTCCTTTCTTTAGCAGGATCCGACATATCTCCTTTGCTGTTCCCATCAGAGCTCAGAATCTTGCTGTTATCCAGTTTGGACAGAATCTGTTGATGATGTGGAGCTCTCTGTCCAATCTTCATCGTCATTTCTGAGACAGGCTCCAAGGTCTTGTTCAAATTGTCCATAGTCTTCTCAGAAAACATCCAGATTCTCTTTGGTCCCTCATTAGAAACAATACCATCAATTCCAACATTGATTTCACCAGCTGTTGTTGGTCTGCCATGAGATGTGCTTGGTCTATTTGGATCATCTGATGTGCTTGGTTGGATTAAGTCTTCTGTAGAACTAGTAGACTTTGCTGTAAAAGGACGGAACTTCTTCCCCTTCACTTGTCCAAGATAGTCTGTACCAAAACTCCTAAAATATATAATATATATGCAAAATAAATTTTTGAGCACATGTTATGGTAAGGAAAAACATACAGTCATATACTTTTATAAGTGGACATATGGTAAACAGAAATTTAACATCCACATGTTAGATGCAGGATTTTTCATGTGTTTATATACATATTAGTTAAGACAAGCAACTAACACATGTTATATGTCTGTTGAAACATTAATTCTTGGTTCTTAAAATTTTGCACATTGCTTTTTGTGTTCCCAAAAGCTGATCATTTTGAAATACTTGTTGACATATTATCTTAATTTAGTTTTAGTATTTCAGGACCCTTACTAGAGTATTTTTATGACTCCAATGGCTTTATTGTTATGATCATACTAAATTGCGTCCCTTGTGTGTTAGATCATTTAAAAATTGAGCCAACAACATATTTCACATTTATTTCATGTACATTTGTACCATAGTTTGATTAATGATTTCTTTGATAATGGAGTTACTAAGAAAACTTAAAGAAAGTAGTTAGTGCCTGGCACACCAAAACATATTCATCACTGATAATCCAGTCTAGCACCTTGTGTTACAAGGCCAAGATAAAAATATTCTAACAGCTATCATACCAAGTGTTACGGCCAGGATCAATCTTATTGGGTCTCTTCTTCTTGTACCATCTCCTCACAAGTACAAAGCACATTACTAATGTCAAGGCCACAGCAAAGGTCAACAATATGGTCTTGACAACATTCAGATTACATTTCTGGTAGCCAATCAAATCTTCACAATCATAGAACACGGAGCATGGGTTTGGCTGACATTCATTGATGTCTGTCTGGCACCATTCGTCTGTGTACCCTACGTTACAATCACATCTGTACTTATCAAAGCTGAAGGCTCGCTCCTTGTCTTCACATGACATAGAGGTAGAATTAAGGCAGGTGCCATGGATACAAGGTGACAAAAGAATGTAAACATTAACCTCAACATTCTTGGTGGTAAATTTAGCTTGATCAAATCCACGAACTTGAAATGTTATCTTCCCAAAGAACTTCTTATCTAAAGATAAATCTAGTCTATACTTCTTTTTGTGAAGACTGTACCCATCTAGAGAATGAAATGTAAAATTGTGTAAGACTGTGTTATTCATTCTTGTTGTGTAATTAATTTCATTTACATTTGGATCAATGAAATCTACATCAAAAAAGGTTAAATGTCCAAGGTTGTATGTTCTGGTGGTGTTTCCCTCCAACAGTATAGTGACCTCTTTTGTGCCTCGTCCTGGTAGGTCTACTTCTTCAAACTCAAGGTCAGACTCGAATGGCAGAACTACAGGAGCATCATTGGCTGGTGCTACATGTATTGTTATATTTTTGGTTGTAGACAAAGGATGAAATGGTGGATGAAGACCAGTTTCAACAACTTTAACAATAACATAGTCAACCCCATTAAAATCTTTTAGAGGTGTATAATGTATTTTCCCAGTAGATGTTATATTTGATACACCGTGTCTAGTTTCTATGACAGAAAACTCTACTGTGTCCATTTCATCATCCTCATACTCAATTACATTGACGCCATTAACATCCTGTATGTCATCTTTGTCTTCAGTGACAAAGAGTTCATAAGTTGTTACTCTGGGAGGAGTGTTAGGGGCCCGACGGGACATCCTCATCAATGCCCACATCCTGGGGACTGATATATGTGATGAGGCTGACCGCTTTCTTCTTGTCATACTGTCTTCTTTGATCGACTTGTGAAAAACTTCCTTACAAATCTGAATAAAACAACAAAATATTCATACTTAGTTTGTAATGTAAAAAATCTTCCCTTTTAAATACTTAAAGGAAATAGCAAAAAAATAAAAATAAGAGCAAATTTTTAGTGGAATTTGGTCTATAAAGTCTGTCTCCACTTAACTTAAACTAACGAAATTCTAGAGTGTTATCATATTGCCATTTTCCTTGTTAATATTAAGGCTGCGAGGACAACACTGTTGATATATTTAAGCATTGGATAGATTATAACTATTATTGCTTTTTAGCTCACCTGACCCGAAGGGTCATGTGAGCTATTGTCATCACTTGGCGTCCGTCGTCCATAAACTTTTTAAAACGTTAACTCCTCTGACACCATAAGTCCAATCGCAACCAAACTTGGTATGGTTGTTCATTAGCATTCGGTGCTTAGAACTGATGTGGGGATTTTTGATTCGTCGTAAAACATGGCCGCCATGGCTAAAAATAGAACATAGGGGTAAAATGCAGTTTTTTGCAATTAACTAAACAAGAGGCTCCCAGGAGCCTGAATCGCTCACCTGACATATGTGCCTGAAGTAAAGATTATAAGGCAAAATCTATTTAATGTTGAAAGGGTCATAAGATTAATAAGGGGGTCATCTGACAATAAGGTGGATCTAAAGGTGCTGATCACTTTTGTTCTCAATCAAAATCTAAAAATCTGTCACCCTTTTTGAGTTATTTGCAAAAAAATGCAGTTTAACCTAATGTTCTATTTTTAGCCACAGCGGCCATGTTTTACAACCAATCAAAAATCCCCACAACAGTTCTATACACCTTATAATAATAAACAAAAATACCAAGTTTGGTTCCATTTGGACTTAAAGTGTCAGAGGAGTTAACATTTTCAATATAAGGAAATGCAGTTAAAATGCTCAATTTTGACGTTCCAAGGGCAATAACTCCTCAAAGGAAAGGTCCTACAACATTGACCCTGGTACAAATTTTGTAGATCTTGATGCGCTTAACAATATGCAATTTAAATTTCTCAAATATCTTGTATAGTTTCAAGATATTGAGCTAAACAGGTGAAAAATTTGAAAAAAATCCACAACAAGAGGCTCCCAGGAGCCTGAATCGCTCACCTGACATATGTGCCTGAAGTAAAGTTGTTGGATTTTCTTCAAAATTTCAGGGTAGGTAGATCTTGAGGTGCTGATCACTTTTACCCAAGCCAGAATTTTGATATCTGTAGCCGTTTTTGAGTTATTTGCAAAAAACTGCATTTTACCCCTATGTTCTTTTTTTAGCCACGGCGGCCATGTTTTACGCGAATCAAAAATCCCCACATCAGTTCTAAGCACCGAATGCTAATGAACAACCATACCAAGTTTGGTTGCAATTGGACTTATGGTGTCAGAGGAGTTAAAGTTTTAAAAAGTTTACGGATGACGGACGACGGACGACGGACGGACGACGGACGCCAAGTGATGACAATAGCTCACCTGACCCGAACAATAGCTCACATGACCCTTCGGGTCAGGTGAGCTAAAAAGGGCAATAACTCCTACATGGGTTGTTGGACTTTCTTCAAAATTTCAGAGCTGGTAGATCTTGAGGTGCTGATCACTTTTGTTCCCAATCAAAATTTTGAAATCTGTCACCGTTATAGAGTTATTTGCAAAAAACTGCCATTTACCCCTATGTTCTATTTTTAGCCACAGCAACCATGTTTTACGACCAATCGAAAATCCCCACATCAGTTCTATACACCTTATGCTAATAAACAACAATACCAAGTTTGGTTCTATTTGGACTTAAAATGTCAGAGGAGTTAACGTTTTCAATGTAATGAGGAAATGCTGTTAAAATGCTAAATTTTGACGTTCTAAGGGCAATAACTCCTAAAAGGAAAGGTCCTACAACGTTGACCCTGTTACATATTTTGTAGATCTTGATGTGCTCAACAATATGCAATTTAAATTTCTCAAATATCTAGTATAGTTTTCAAGATATTGAGCTAAACAGGTGCAAAATTTGCAAAAAATCCACAAAAAGGTCAATAACTCCTACATGGGTCGTTGGATTTTCTTCAAAATTTCAGGGTAGGTAGATCTTGAGGTGCTGATCACTTTTACCCTATGCCAGAATTTTGATATCTGTAGCCGTTTTTGAGTTATTTGCAAAAAACTGCATTTTACCCCTATGTTTTATTTTTAGCCATGGCGGCCATGTTTTACAACGAATCAAAAATCCCCACATCAGTTCTAAGCACCGAATGCTAATAAACAACCATACCAAGTTTGGTTGCAATTGGACTTATGGTGTCAGAGGAGTTAACGTTTTAAAAAGTTTACGGACGACGGATGACGGACGCCAAGTGATGACAATAGCTCACATGACCCTTCGGGTCAGGTGAGCTAAAAACAGCTACAGATATCAAAATTCTGGCATACAGTAAAAGTGATCAGCACCTCAAGATCTACCTACCCTGAAATTTTGAAGAAAATCCAACGACCCATGTAGGAGTTATTGCCCTTTTTGTGGATTTTTTGCAAAATTTGCACCTGTTTAGCTCAATATCTTGAAAACTATACTAGATATTTGAGAAATTTAAATTGCATATTGTTAAGCACATCAAGATCTACAAAATATGTAACAGGGTCAACCTTGTAGGACCTTTCCTTTTAGGAGTTATTGCCCTTAGAACGTCAAAATTTAGCATTTAAACAGCATTTCCTCATTACATTGAAAATGTTAACTCCTCTGACACTTTAAATCCAAATGGAACCAAACTGGGTATAGTTGTTTATTAGCATTACGTGTATAGAACTGATGTGGGGATTTTTGATTGGTCGTAAAACATGGCCGCTGTGGCTAAAAATAGAACATAGAGGTAAATGGCAGTTTTTTGCAAATAACTCTAAAACGGTGAAAGATTTCAAAATTTTGATTGGGAACAAAAGTGGTCAGCACCTCAAGATCTACCAGCTCTGAAATTTTGAAGATAATCCAACAATCCATGTAGGAGTTATTGCCCTTTTTGTGGATTTTTTGCAAATTTTGCACCTGTTTAGCTCAATATCTTGAAAACTATACTAGATATTTGAGAAATTTAAATTGCATATTGTTAAGCACATCAAGATCTACAAAATATGTAATAGGGTCAACGTTGTAGGACCTTTCCTTTTAGGAGTTATTGCCCTTAGAACGTCAAAATTTAGCATTTTAACAGCATTTCCTCATTACATTGAAAACGTTAACTCCTCTGACACTTTAAGTCCAAATGGAACCAAACTTGATATTGTTGTTTATTAGCATTAGGTGTATAGAACTGATGTGGGGATTTTTGATTGGTCGTAAAACATGGCCGCTGTGGCTAAAAATAGAACATAGGGGTAAATGGCAGTTTTTTGCAAATAACTCTAAAACGGTGACAGATTTCAAAATTTGGATTGGAACAAAAGTGATCAGCACCTTAAGATCTACCAGCTCTGAAATTTTGAAGAAAATCCAACAACCCATGTAGGAGTTATTGCCCTTTTTATGGATTTTTTGCAAATTTTGCACCTGTTTAGCTCAATATCTTGAAAACTATACAAGATAATTGAGAAATTTAAATTGCAAATTGTTAAGCGCATCAAGATCTACAAAATTTGTAACAGGGTCAACGTTGTAGGACCTTTCCTTTGAGGAGTTATTGCCCTTGGAACGTCAAAATTGAGCATTTTAACTTCCTTTCCTTATATTGAAAATGTTAACTCCTCTGACACTTTAAGTCCAAATGGAACCAAACTTGGTATTGTTGTTTATTATAATTAGGTGTATAGAACTGTTGTGGGGATTTTTGATTGGTTGTAAAACATGGCCGCTGTGGCTAAAAATAGAACATTAGGTTAAACTGCATTTTTTTGCAAATAACTCAAAAAGGGCGACAGATTTTTAGATTTTGATTGAGAACAAAAGTGATCAGCACCTTTAGATCAACCATATTGTCGGATGTCCCCCTTATTAATCTTATGACCCTTTCAAGGTTAAATAGATTTTGCCTTATAACCTTTACTTAAGGCACATATGTCAGGTGAGGGATTCAGGCTCCTGGGAGCCTCTTGTTTTATTTGTTGTTGTATAAGAATCATCAATTTTTATTCCCCTTATTGTATCGTTATACCTCGGAATGTAACTTTATAAGAACTAGACCAAATGAGGAGCTGGTGCATAAAACTCTAATCCATATATATCTTACAAGTCAGGACCATTGTGATTTATATACACTGTAAGTCATGGTATTAGTTAAATTAATCATCTAATCATAATCATAAATTTGATAGTTATTGTAGCTTTATTTTTAAGGGTACTAAAATTATTTTTCATTTTTACCTTAATTGAAAAAATACTATTTCCAAAATCAGCATTTCCATTCTGATCTTTGCATATATCCACTGGAAGCTTCCAAAGTTGTTCCACTGTAAAAAGGTATAAAAGACATACATGTATAAGTTTAATAGCTATGGGGTATATGAGCTAACCCATAAAAGGAAGTCAGAGTTTCGACTATGAAAAGTAATGTTGCTTTTTAGTATGCAGTTAAAATTGAATGAGTAATAAGAAAAAATCTTTTGAAATAGAACATTTTCATTTTGAAAGTGTAAAAATTCAATTAAACAGGAAACTATTGCAAGCAAAAAAGATAGAAAAATATAAGTATTTGTATTTTTATATTTTAGCAATATGAAACATTTTTTTTGTTATTCATGGTGGAATTGGAGCCAAAAGATGTTCAGCATCCATATTCATGCTCATTTGACAAAACTTTTTGAGAAATTTGTATATTTGCTTATACAAAATCCAATTCATATATCTTTTTTTTACCTTTACATCTTCATTAAAATGGGGTGAATCATTAATTTTTGACCATGAAAAAATCTTAAAGCCAACACCCCCCCTCCCCAACCAAAAATATGTCTAAAAGACATAATACCCCATCTCACAAAATTTGAGGACAGACCGACACATTACATGCCTCCTACATTCCTAGATGTGGCATAAAAACAAGATGCTCCCAGGAGCCTGAATCACACACCTGGTCTTGATGTCAACCCTACGGACGACTTTGTGGGGCTAAATAAGCTGAACATTTAAGCATGCAACAGCTTTTCTCTATCTGCAATAGTTTTCATTCTATTGGCCAAAAACACTTTTTTTTTTTCGCCTTTAAGGGGCTGTAACCCCTATAAGGGGCCATCTGACAACTTCAACCCTATGAAGACTTTTGTAGAGCTAAATGAGCTGAACATTTAAGCAAGCAACAGCTTTTCCCTATCTGCAATAGTTTTCATTCTAAAGGCCAAAAACACTATTTTTTGCCTTTAAAGGGCTGAAACCCCTATAAAGGGTCATCTGACAACTTCGACCCAATAGAGACTTTTGTAGAGCTAAACATTTAAGCAAGCAACATCTTTTATCTATCTGCAATAGTTTTCATTCTATAGGCAAAAAACACTATTTTTCGCCTTTAAGGGGCTGTAACCCCTATAAATGGTCATCTGACAACTTCGACACTATGGAGACTTTCGTAGAGCTAAATGAGCTGAACATTTAAGCAAGCAACAGCTTTTCTCTGTCTGCAATAGTTTTCATTTTATAGGCCAAAAACACTATTTTTTGCCTTTATGGGGCTGAAACCCCTGTAAGGGGTCATCTGACAACTTCGACCAAATGAAAACTTTTGTTGAACTTTTGATGCAGAAGCAGTAGGGTGGCATCAGATTTCATCTATCTCTTATACTTTTTGATTTACAAGCCAAAAACAGTAGTCTGACCCCCTAGTCTATTTTTAGTAACAGTGGCCATGTTTTTTGACGGATCAAAAATCGAAACACATATTTGGTGCAGGACCAAGGCCCTGGAAACGGTCATATTTGCCGGTCATGTCCTAAATTTTGTCCAAAATGACCGATAAAAAATTCCCCAAATCGGACATTTCATTTTTTTTTTCACAATGTTTTTTGTCAGTCGGTCATAAATTCATTAATTGTCCTGCTGAGCATCCGGTCGGGTGGTCATTTAAACTCATTATTAAGTCTGTCTGTGGTGTCAAACACTGGTGTGAATATGCTATAGGGATATGCTGATTAGGTAATCGATCACACCTGTCTGATCATGGCCACGTGTATTGAAGAAGATTTACCTGTAGATGGTTTAATTAAATCAATAATGTTAATTAACTGTTCCAAGATGTTTGTTTTGTTTATTTAGCAATCAGATCTTCATTAAGATTGAGAAAAACACACTCAATTGGTCAAAAGAGTATTTGTACACTACATAAATACATTTGTTTACATAATTACGCATGTGCAAGATAAAAAAAATTCTGAAATATTTTCCAAACAATAATTAATTACCAGATACCTGTATTGTGATAAATTTCATTGAACAGAATTTCATATTTGCAATTCACAACACTTTTAGTTAACTTGGATTTCTTTGGAAAATAAAATATTATTTTTATGTGTCATCATTCCAATCTACTTCCACTTTACTTTAACTTTCACTTTCACTCGAACGATGTTTTGTATCAAGAAAACCATGCAATTTTTAATAAACCATGAAGAATATTTAAAACAACCTTTATTAACAGGATCATGATATCTTTTTCAGCTTATTATAAAATATTTCAAACAAGCACAAGTACTTGTTTAGGTAATGTTTAGGTAATACCTGATTGACATAAGATTTCAAGAAGGAAAAAAGGGGGCATAAGTCTTCTACTTAGGAAGGAGACAAGATTATATGACATTGTATAAGAAGTGGTCTTTGAATATTAAAAATTTCGGGAAAAATGA